>VZSZ01004110.1:439645-489645 GCA_013398815.1 Ibidorhyncha struthersii
CCTCTTTTAGGAAGAGGGAGTTGGTAAGAGAGAAGTATTCCAAATTCTGTGGAGAATGTCTTCACTGAAGAGTTAGAGTGGGATCTAGCCGAGAGAACATCCAAGAGAAAGGCTGATGGTGCTTAATCCCCAAGGTTTGTAGTGGAATCAAGACAATCATGTCCATGTGCAATTTCTCTTCTAGTGCTAATCTATATTCTTTTGTCATTCTCCGTTCATCTTTAACATTAAAATAGACCTAAGCTGCCTTGGCATTTTAACCTTATGTTTCCCTGTATTTCTTTCTGGCATTTGAACATTCAAGACATCCTCTGCCCATGCTTCCAGTTGCATAGAGGCTGACACCAGCTTCCTGGTGAAGTCACAACATGAGAGGGAATGTACCCAGGTTGATTTCTGCATTTAGTGGACAGGGAAAAAGAGCACCAGAAAACTTATCAGGCTTACTGTGAACCATACTTTATCTTAGTTGCCCAGCAGAGTTCCCCAACAGCACTCACATTAAAAGCTCTTTCTGCTGTTTGCTCATACTTTCAGAACTAACTGCATTAATACTGAGTAACTCATCTCCCCTTGGAAGTTATTTACTTATTGTTCTCATGGCACTGCCACAGAAGGACCCTCTGCAGATGAATCCATAGAAGAACCATTTTAATGCCATGTTACAAGCTGTGCCATCAGGGCCTGCCATCAGGACCCATCCCGGCACATAGGCTGCTGCAGTTCCGCTGAGGAGGTAGTTAAACGGTTTGGGAGCAGATGGAGCCTGCCCTAGCAATGCTGGCATAGCCAAAGCCAGCTATGCAGCCGAGATGTACTTCTACTGGCCACCAGATGAGGCAGAGGAAAACTAGGACTACATTTTCCCTTTCAAAAGACAGGAACTCAGATGTGGACAAAAAGCGGAGTGAATAAACCTCCAGAATTAGAAATTTAAGGCAGAAAGGAAAGAGAGAAAATATCTTCATTCAGCAGTGAGGGGATATGTCTAAGAGCAAGAATTATCGTCTCCTCTAGAGACAGCAAGTGTGTGCATATATTGGAGGAGGCGGGGAATCAAAATAGTGTGAGCGAGGCAGACAAAAGCAATGCCTCTCCCATGAGAGCAGACAGGAAGGGGGAAGGCAGGGAAGAGACACAGCGCGCTGCCCCTACTCAGCAGCTTGAAAATCAAAGCTGTGAGAAGAAATGCTGCTCCTTCCTCACCAGCCAAAATAAGTTTTGCCAAGCCTTGATATTCAGAATTCATGCCCCAGCATCAACTCAAATAGTAACACTGGTTTCAAGTTATTAGGTATATGAATATATTATTTCAAAGGGCTTATTATCATTCTGAGGGTTTTGCAGACTTTATGGCTTTACATTTTCAACTCTTCTTTTTCCATCAGTCGCCATGAATGCTCGAAGTTTACTTTCACATTTAAGAGATCATAGAATCATAGAATCGTTAATGTTGGAAGGGACCTTTAAGATCACTGAGTCCAACCATTAACCTAACCTGACAAAAGCACTTCTAAACCATACCCCCAAGTACCAGATGTCTGAGACTTTCTGGGAATATCATGATTTTACACCCAGGCCTTTGAAGCTACAATCAAATGTCACATGATTGGCAATAAAATTGTGAGGTCACATGATTGGCAATAAAATTGTGAGGTTTGGCAACAGTAAGACAGAAAAGGGAAATACTGGATCATTTCTCTAGTTGAATGGGATCACATGGATCTATAAACTAATATGGTGTATCATGCTCATACTGCATTCCAGATAACTTTTGAAGCCTTTGCATTAATAAATCTGGCCTTGTGCTAATAATGCGTATGATAGTATTGTTACCTGTATTAATTATTTTGTATTTAAGATTCTGTCTTTGGGTCTTTTGCATGACAAGAGTGTTTTCTGGGCTGAGTACTGCTGAATTAAGATGTAGTGAGTATAGTGAGGTGTAGCGTATACCTTTTCATATTGCGTTTCAGAAGGATGTCTCTTTTGGGACAGCACTTATTCATGCATAAGTAGTAAATACAAAGCCATATATTCCTGACATTCTTTGAATGACAATGGAGCTATCCATGTGTTCTTGTCGAACTTTCATAACATATGCATAAGAAAGATATGATGAATATTGTAAATGTATCTCTTCCACATACTGTGGAAGTGTTAAAGTCATGACTTAAAGTCTGCAGGAAGAGGCGCTTCCTTTTTTAAAACTCATTAATCCAGTTGGAGAAACCGTAGCTTTCCCTCCTGCATTTGTTTCTCCTGACCTGATGCGAGCCTGATCCACAGCCTGTGAGTCAATGAAAAGGTTGCACAGGTTTTTGAATGGTTCTCACTTTACTATATATCAACATTTACTATATGTCAACATTGTCAACATGGTGCTTACATTAAACTGGGAATAAAGAGATTTTCTGGAAGTTATTGCTCAGTCCCTCTGTCCCTATAAGCAGCTAGTACTTTGAATAAGAGTGACAGTTTGATTACTCTCTTTTTGTTCCCTAAATTGATTATAAATTGGTTGCATGTTTTTAAATATTTTGGTCATATAATAACTTGATTTCTTTGTCCTGTCTCCAAACGTATATATTCAAACTGAGTTAATCTGAATCAACATTTTTTTAATGCATTTTAAAGGATTCCTACATTAATTGTAAATGCTATATACTTTATTTACAATGACTTTATTTGTTACGTAGATGAGATAGTGTCTAACCACTGAGAAAGATGCGTTCCAAAGACCTGACAATCTTCAGGGCCAGAGTGGTTGTCTAGAACAATGTAGTGGAAAACTTTTTCTGTTGTGATAGGTATACATTTGATTAGTTGCATGTTTGGGAGAGGTGAACAATTATGATAGTTTTATTTTAAAGCCAACTGTTTCCCATCTTCCTCTGAATCAGTCTGTCTTCCTTGTTAGCTCCCAAATTCAGTTTTGATGTGTTGTTGCTTAAGCATACAGTGCCTTCCCGTCAGAAGGCAATTCATGGGAAGAATTGAAAATAGAAAGTAGTTCAGTCACTGAAACGCACATAAGCAAATTCCAGTTTCTAGAGAGAGCTCCACTAAGATGGGCTTCTCTTTCATGCTCATTGCAAGTTTAAGGATTTATTTTCCCTACATTTTGGCAGAAATGGGTCTACAGAAAGAATTTGGTACGTTTCAAATTGGACAAGCTGATGAAGGCTATTCCAGATGGGTTTTTTTGGTTAAATCAAAGCCGGTTCCGTAATACTTGTTCTTTTCTCCTCTTTTTTGGTATCATTACACTCGTCTCAGTTTATCTACACTTGTGACTGTGAAGAAAGATCTTATGCATTTGACGGAAGGCTTCAAAGATACACGGACTTAAAAAAAAAAATAGGCTTATTCCATTCTATGTGGTTAGGAGCTGTTTAACTGGTATAAAGACATTAGTGCTCTACCTAATTTGGAGAGCGATGTTGCTAGTTCTGACATCGTCCAGTCTGCATTCTCATGATGTTCTTGTGATAAATCCCTGCAGATTAGCAAAGGCTGCAACCTCCCTAGTGAGGGTGAAAATTCATGTGAAATAGTAAGTGAAATTGAAAAAAAAATCCCAGATATAAAAATGTAACTTTTACAGCTCGTTAATTGAAATTGACATTGCAGGTTTTCAAGAGGCTAGGAAAGGACATTGCCATTTTAATGTTTTGAAACCTTTTCAATTGAGCAGACAAGAAAATCATGTAATTAGTGGAATTCATTCAGCTCTTTAGTAAAAACACAAGCTTTCAATCTTAAATAGCATTTGTAGACACTAAAGAAGCTAAACGGAAGGTATTTCTAAAATGTCACAACAGCTTTGTGATACTAGATAATATGGACTATCCCTTCATTATCATCTAGAACACCTGGGAAGGTGCGGTGAAAATAACATAGTGTCTTTTAAAATAACTGTAAAAACCAAAGATTTTAAAGGACGTCATACATACATATTTGCTATGTTGAATCAAGTTGTTGATGTGTGATATACTTTATTATGGCATTAGCACCCATGTCACAGCAATATCAGAATTTGCATATAAACAATCAGCATAATGGAATGGAAGTATAAATTTCAGGGATTATTATTGTTTTAAATAAAACGCTTACCTATCCTGAAAGCAAATATTTATTCTGTGTGTGTATAATTATAATATTCCCGTGATAGCTGATAATTTTCTGATTCTCTTTTATAGTTGCATTTAAGTCGTATTTATTCTCTTGCATCCGTGGTCTTCATTCAACACTGGACATCTTACTGAGCAGTAATACAGGGGTTTTTTTGGTTTTAACCTTCAAAGGAATTTAGTTGAGCAGATGCTACATTGAACTAGTCAGAGTAGAAAGGAAATGATATGGCTTTTAAAGGGCACATCTAGCATATCTACTGGGCTAAAGTAATTCTGGCAATGCTTCAAAGGATATAACTTTTGATGGTAAAGTAGGTAGGCTACAGAATGAAATCACATATGGCAAGCTGTCAAAGTCTTCCTACACATTCAGTACATTTATATAAGTGCAAATGGATGCTGCTTAGATGGAGTCCCTAGCAATTTCCTGTTAAATCTGCTCTAAGATTATCTGATATTATTTGACTAAATTATCTGTGTAAAAGCTGAGGACAACTTTTATGATCAAATATTTAGAAATTAGTTTTTTCTTTTTGGCAGATTATCTGAAATATGAACTGCAATTGTATTAACACTTGGAAGCAAAGGGCTTTCAGTAATAGCAATTATATCAAAACAAGGATAATGAATTGCTGTATATCAACTTGAAGAGGACGTATTTATAGGTCAATGATGTCAATAGCTATAGTTCTCATAGACACCTCATTCTTACCCTTTTATTCCTTGCTAATGCTAAGCAGACACAGTTTTAACTTTTAATGAGATTGGTGACTACGAGAATCTCATTTTACAATGGAAGGGAATACACAGTTTACAAGGGATGGGTATTTTTCACCTTTCAAAATTTAACAATAAAAACTACTACCCTTTTACAAATGCTATTAGTTGGTGACTAGCCATCCCACTCCCCTGCTAAAAAAACAAATCCAAACTGTGGTGCTTATTACAAAGACAAGCTTTTAAACATTTTTTTTTTTTTAATTCTGTTAGTTGTGTTGTAAAATGCTCTAGTATAATGACAAAATGCAGGATGCATTACAGATCCAATTAGCTCTATAGCTAGGAGTACGCATGCATATATACATTTATATACATCTGTGTGTGTGAACCTGTACGGGCCTGTAAGCTTGAAAGGGTTTCTTAAGGTTGTGCTGACAAGTTCTTTACCTCTGTCCTACACTGTCCCACAATAGTAGGAAGTAAGGAATGTCCAGTTGCAGCCTTACAGCCCTGAGCACGTACGTTAGTTCTCTGATTTTGGGCCATGAGCATCCTGAAGAGCTATGGTAAGCTGAAGCATGTTTGGTTTTACAGGGGGATGGTGTAGTGTGGTTAGCGCTGTTAAGTTAAAGGTTGGAGACTGTTTGCCAAGGATGGAGTCTAATGAGATTTGGCAACTGAAACTGAAATCCCTCTGGACAGACCTTTATGTTCATTCATTTCGCCCCTCTGTCACACTTAGGTGTGGTGGCAGCTTGTGTTCCCATCACAGCCCTGTGGTTTCTTCCCCACCCTGAAACTCCGCATGCCAGCCATAGGTAATCAGCCCATCAAGTTATCCACATCTTATAGGATCCAAGAGCAGAAAAGGAGTTCAGAAATGCACAGCTTTGGTGAGGTGCCTGTCTCTTATCTGGGCCCCAGTTCTTCAGCTGCAGTAACTAACCAATACCTTCATCATGAGGGTCACTGTACAGATCATACCCTTGGCCCCTGATCCATAAGCATGGGGCATTGTAGATTGTATAAGTAAATAGAGAGAAGGTTTGTATTGATCTATTTAAGCAGCAGTTGCTTGCTCAGTGGCATATGACTCAGAGAAATTTCAGTGCACTTTTATTGGGATGGCAAATAACCTCATGCTGGTATAAAGGCAACTCCATCTACCAGTTTCAAATCCATTTCCTGATAGAAAAGGGAGTGTGATGACTGCTGAAAGAAGATCTTACTGCTTTAGCATGAGTGGAAAAAAAAAATGCTGTTGTGTCTAGACTGCGCCTTAGCTGAATTTTTCTAAATTATTTAGTCTGAAACAGATGGGTGTCCTGTAAAAATTTATACTACATTACCTTAAATTTGACATTGTGACAGGGAACTTAAAACAGTTTTTTGAGTGATAAGTGTTAAACAACGACAACAAAAGGTAATGCTACAAATTGTACTTCTAATAAAATATAGTATGGGTAGAAGAAAGGATGAATATGTCATAACAAAGGCTTGGATCCTGCAAACATGCACACAAGAATTCTCACTGAAAGCTGTGAAACTAATGATGTGTATAAAGCTATTCAATTAAATCTTTGAGGGATTGGACTTTTGAACTGTGTGAACTCTCATAAAAATTAGTGGCAGTCTCACCAAAAGCAAAAGTTCTGGAGAGAAAAATGATGACCAAAACCATAGATTCACTATATTTGAATTATTTCAGTGGTGAAAACACATTGATATTGTGTGTTACCATTTTGTTTCTTTATGCGCTGTTTACCTCTATAAACATCCAAAGTTGATTCACAGGTCATGTGTGTCTGCTTGACTGTTTGGCCAGGCAAAAATTTGAAACTATGTGTGCTTATAAAAGTAGGAAATGGGGCTCAATGTTTAATTGATTTTTTAATACTGAAAGGATTTACTCAGGTCTATAAGTGCCTCTTAATTTATATATTTAAAATGTAGATATACACCATCTGAATTTTAGAAACCTTAACTAGGCATTGAAGACAGTAGTTGGCATTGAACAATAGTCTCTGCCTAGGAAACAAACAAACCAGGGAAGAATCTGTCAAAACTGATCAGTCTCTTGTTGGCCCCACGCCAGGAGAACAGGCAGATTTCATATTGGATTCAAAGCTCAGCATATTTGAACATTGTGGCCTCAGCTGTGATAGGGCATTACATTTTAAAATTGGGATCTTTGCTTAAAACAAGGAAGGTTTTGGTGTTACTGTAGATCGCTGTCCCAGAAGTGGTGTGTAAGGGCAGACAAATGACAAACAGACGTATCCCAATGCAAATGTGATTTTACAAACCAACTCATTACCAGATTAGAAACCTGATCGTCAGTACAGTATACATACAACTTGGAAAGGATCAGCTTTGACACCTCTCCATTCAAGAGACTGAGATTTATATTACAGATGCAGAGAACTGAGTCCAATTCCACTTGATTTTATCCATAAAGTTAACAAAGGATTTCTCACGGGGTAAGGGCTTGACACAGTCCCTCAGCAGAAATAACCTATATTAAACAAACTATCACCGATCCAAAATATAAACACTTACTTTCCATTTGCTCCTTTGGCTCCACAGTGCGAAGCAAGCACAAAGTGTGGGAATTCCCTTCCCACATGTTACCCTACCCATGGTATGTTCTCTCTTCTCCCAGAATCCTAAGCAAGGTGCTCGAAGTGACCTTATGTGGTGAGAGCTGAGAAATAGAGATAGGCAAATTGAGGTCCAGAAATCATCTGCTTCTGTTCCTCTTGTGAATAAATGAAACCAGGGATATGGCCACGAGGGAAATCTGAAACACTGGTCTTATCTTTCCTGATACCTGCACTCGTGTAATACCACAACTGAAAACAGCAGAAGGCAAAACTAATTGCTGCATAAGCGCAGTTGAATGGAAATGGAGAAAAGAAATTATGTTGTTCGTTCATATTCTGTTGAGAAGGCTTCCTTTGTCACAGATACAAGACTTTGGAACCCACATTGTAGTTGGTTTCTCGTTCTTCATGGCTGATGCATTTGCTAGGTTGTTTGTAACTCTTTTCAAGATTTTACTTGGTAGTCATATGGTGTGATTTCTAGCTTCCAGCATATCACACAAAACTTTCCTTGATGTACCCCCATTTGAGCTAAAGGGTGTACCTCAGCAGTGAATTTCATCCGCTATGCTAATTTTCTGAAAGGTTATTACAATGCTATGATGTCCTTCAACTCCTACGTCAACATTAGTGCTGTTTTCTCTTTCTAAATGAGAATGGATTCACATATCCAGAACCAAGATATCCATTACAAATAACAATTGAAGTTTTAAAACAGAAGTAAAGATAAAAGGATTTGATTTTGATTTTCTGATCAACTTCTGGAGGTTCAAAAAGAAAAATAAAGCACAATGATCACTTGTAGAAAAGAGTTTAATTATTTACATATGTACTAAAAATTGTAGTTACTGAACTTCACCTTGAGTGTTATCTGGATGCTGAGGAGAATGACCTTCCACCTTTTGTGGCTGTATTACAACTTTGGGTGTGTTTGTTTTACCTATATAAAATGTATTTTCACATTTTTTCACCATATGCTTTTTGACATGTTATGTTTTGCACATATTTAAATGTGTTAAATAAGCTCTGATATAATAAGTAATTAACTGGAGGCAAATACTCCTTTTACGGTACAGAGCAATAATGTCTGTTGTTGATGGGAGGTGTGACTGTAGCATGTACTGCCTGTAAGAATCATATTTTGCATTAGGTGTCATAAACTGTACAATTTATAGTTCTCTATGAAATAGTGGAGTTGATTGTTTTATTATATTTCAGTGTATATTTTTCACCCATTTCAGTTCAACCAGCATTCCCACTGAATACAGGTTTTGTACTGATACGATGTTTCCTAGCTGTAGGCATGGCCTGTCCCTACTACTGGCTGTAATTTACTTTTGGGTCTCTGTCGCCTTGAGCTTGCCTTCTGACTAGTTTGTTGAATGATGTGCTAATCCATTATATTTTTCAGACAAGTGTATCGACCAGTATAAACAGACTGGAGGGCACAAACCTAAATGAAAGCTATACTTCCTTGAATCATTTAAAAAGCTCCTGCAGTGGTGGCAGTGCAAAATAACTTTTCTCCGTACATTAAATATAAGGGGGAAATTTCAATAAATAAAATGAAGGTTGTGAGGATGGGGATGGAAATGCAAGCTTTGTGAGCACATTATGCTGTTTTTTACATGGATGTATTTAGTTATAGGAAGAAGAGACAGACAATGGTAGTCCACCACTTGAGAATGTGCTTCTAGATGATAAATTTGAAACTGAGCCCCAAGCCCTGCATTACTTGCCATTTCCCAGTGTCCAGACACTCTCACAACACATGATACATGTTTGAAGTCATGTACTGTATTGAAACACTTTTATACTAATAAAGAGTGGAGAATAACCTCACTATGGAACTGGCAAAAGTGAGGGCCAAAGATGCAGCTTTCTGATCTTTTTCTCTATAGGAGACAGGTAGAATCCAATACCTGGTCATGAAAAATATCCTCAGGTAATTTATCTTAAAAAGAAATATCAGGAGAGTGGGTGACTTCTCGGTTTGTACAGCTGGTGCCAGATACTCAAGTTCCTACCTGTCAAAAAGTGAATTAAAATTACAATAGCAACAGGAACTTTTGGCTAGTAATTCAAATCTAATCTGTGCACACAAGTGATATTATGGAAAAGGATGTTTTTCAGTTAAAATTACAAGTCTACAAAACTGTAGTAATCTCATGATAACAAGAAGGGGGATCATTTTTCCTTCAAGGCACGTTTGATTCGTATTGCATTTGGAAATAGTTAAGCTATGAATTACTAGAATTTCCGCAGACTTAAGTGTGACAAACTTTAAAAAAATCATTTTGTATATCTCTCCTGAAATGGAAGATTTCAAGGAAGAGAATTGGATGTTTCTTTCCTAAAGGAAATATTTTTTCTGTTTTTTTTTTTTTTTTTATTTTCAGCCATTTTCAGGTTTTGGTGTCTGATTTCTATTTAATAATTCATTCTTAAGGTCTCCATGCATTTTTATATCACAGTTTTCACCTTCTTAACTTAGAAGGTGGCTGTCATCTACAAGCTACTAAGGGAACTGTGAAGTTCAACAGTTATTAAGGCATCATAAATGCTTAAGAGTATTTCCAGAATCTGGTTTTATTCTTTTCCAATGAATTAAAAGCCCAAAGTTCCCTCCTGTGACCATTCTCAATCTGTGTTTGGGTCACTACTCTTGATACGATGATGTTTGCATGCCCACTTCTTGCAAGTAGAGAAGCCTCATGAGTCTTGAATTTATATTATGAAGTAATGATATAAATGACTGCTTGGCCAGCGACCTCAGGGAGACCCATATTTCCTCCCCTCTCTTTTTTGCTGTTCCTGCCTCTCTGAGCAGCTGTATCACTAAAGCTATGGCTGTAACCATTTAACAGTCAGACCAATCATGATAGTTACTGTTAAGGCTGCAAAAACTAGGAGCAGCAAGAAAAACTTCATCTTGGGTTTACCAAATAGTCAGAAAGTATTTTTATGGGGTTATGATGCATCTATACTTTTTAAGTTCACTTTCCCTTTCAGTTATGAGAATTGTGAAGTTTTCAGGGGGGTTGACTTGGATTTTGTACTTCTTTCATCTTGTAGAGCTGTCTTCACAGGTTATTGGCATGAACAAGATACTAGAAGGTGTAGTCTTTCCAGCTGGCTACTATTGTTTTACTTAGTGTCTGCAGGTATTTAGAAAACTTAGTTTGAAATGAGCCTTACCTTTCTGACCATTTCTTCCCAGTCCATGAAGCACTTTAATCCATTTGTTCTTTCAAACTAAGGTAGTCATCCTTCACATCAAAATATCTGCACCTTATCAAGATCAAAGCTGTCCAAACTTGACTTTGCATCTACACAGATGGCTGTAAACATGACACCGGAATATTACTTTGGCTTCACTTGACAGAACTGAAAATTGTCCATGCAGAACTATCCAGAATTCGTAGAAAATGTTATTCTTAAGTTTATTGTTTATGAATATAGCAAAGAGCTTAGAATTAATAGCCATCTACGTCAGTTTAAAGAAAAAATGTGTTACTTGCTTCATTTCAGTGTCTCGCACAGAGAAATTGCTGAGCAGGAGTGGATCGCTATATAGGAGGAGGAAGGGAATGCTTGTAGATTTTTCAGCCAATTTTAAGCATTTTTGAAACGTATTCATAGCTAGTAAATGCAATAAATAATATGCACCATCATTAAAACAGGAGGTTTTTGCGTAGAGGCTTGGCCTTGTAAATGACAGCTTTCTAAATAAAATAAAATTTCAAAAAGGCCAGTATGCTCTTGAAATCTTTATTTCAGAGCATATGACTTGAAGCATGACGTGCAAAAAACAGTATTTCCTTTCTGTAGCTCAAACATTTGCATAGGAGCTTGTTGGTTTGTAAATTCCAAGCATCATAAATATTGATATACAGTGCTTAGCTTTCCATATACCTTCAGTTTGGTTTTGTCTAAATTATGGAAAGGAAGGTACGACTGTGTGCACTGTTTAAAGGCATGTTTCTTTCTACCTTCTGCTTTCTGAAATCATTGTCATTCAGGTTCTTCCTCCTCAGCCCTCACTCCTGCCTCCATGCAAGCGTGCACGCACACATATGCACACTCCAGTCTATCTGTGTAACAGTTTCTAAACATTCAGCATCCTGTTTTATAACTATGTAAGATGTACTGTAAGGATTGACAATAGAAAGATTGCTGGAGGATTCTGAAGGGAGAGTACTTACATGTTTTTGTTGGGTATTTTACATAGCAGTGAAACCATTTACATGGGCTTAATACAAAAATAACACCTAAATAAAGCACTTTAGTCTGATGGAAGGAAAAAGCCTTCCTAAATCAGAACTACCAAGAACAGTCTGTAAAAGAAAAAACATAAAATGCTTCAAATGGTGAAGGAGTTATATCAACTAGTTAATTGTAGTTGAGAAATAAGTACATTGCAAATGCTGGGATGTCTTCTTGGTGCTATATGTTCAGGGAAGAAATATTAGTTTTATTGCACTGCTTCTAATGAAAGGACTATATCTACATATTTTTTTTCCTGAGTACTGGCAGAAGACATTGAAAGATGAAGTGTCAAATTATTTTTCCCCCTCATAACACTGCATACCCATGAGTAGTGGTTTTGTTGTTGTTGTTTTAGGGTAAATAGAATGAATTATATCACAGCCGTGCTTTGCGGCAGATGGGTAATAAAGTCTTCAGCAGAACAAACCTGCGCTGTTCAGTGTGCCGAGTGCTACTAAACAAATAATCAGTCAGATGCACACAGGGTTGGCCAACAGGAATTGGGAATTACAGTTTGCAACAAAAAACACCTACTTTGAATCAAGAGAGAACGTAAATTGGGTGACTGTAGAGTTTCTATTTGGCATATACAGGTGACTTATTTGGCTGTCTTCCTACTAAAAGCAAAACCACCTTATCCTTTAACAGAAATTTGCGGTCTGTACTACCAATAGAATCATCTTGTACTAAAGAAAAAAAAAAAAACCTGCTGCTTTATATTTTATTAAAAAAACAAACAACTAAATATTTATAACAGACCAGTTTAATGAAATATCAACTATCTCTTACAATTCAGTTTCTACTACTTAAGCTTCTCTTTCTTTTAAAGACAGTTTTAACAAATTATCTGATGTTTGGTTTCCCCTCACAAGGTGAGGAAGGATCTTTATTATTGTACAAAAAATTAAAATGTTGCTTTGTGCTCATTCAATCTTTATTTCCTTTCTTATCAAATAAGTAACCAGTTTGGCTTCTGTGTTGATAGTAAGCAGTCCTAAAAAATAGCTTGCATTAAAGCTCCACCCTGAACATTGTGAAAACAATGTCATTACTCAGTGTGTGAGATCAAAAGCAGATGATCAATACCAAAAGGATGAAGTGAGAAGAAAATAGTGGCAAGCACTAATGTAAAATTGTACTAATGTAAAACAAACATCTGGAGTAACAGACAACTTCTTTTCTTGTTTCATTTATATAAAAGGTCTTTAGATTGTTGCCTGTAATAGTGGAAGGAACAAATAGATGGATAGATGTATGACTGCCAAACTGATGCTTTTCAGAAACTTCTGGCTTCACGACATGAGCAGTACTGAACCACAGACATTTTTCTTTGTTTGTTTTCTCTTCCTAGCAAACGTTTTAAGATATGTTGGGAAGAGCAACATTTGGAAGGCAAAGAACTGTTGCTAACAAGCAATAATAATCTTAAAACCAAAAATCAAATAGGATATAATCCTTATGTAAATTAAGCAGGATTTCTGTAAGGATATCTAGCCAAAATGAAGACTATACAACAAAATATAAGTTGCCCTACAAATAATCTTCCCAAAAGAGATAGCTGCATACTGGGGGCAGAAAACAGATGATAAAGGTGCAGTTATCCACTGTGATTAGGAATTCAAGTAATAACATTGTATAATAATTTTTTCTCAATTATTTGAATTGCAAAGAAGTTCAGCCTTCCTTTGTCATTTTTCTGTGTTGGTGAGAGAATATATTCTCTCACAGTATGTGTCAGTTTGGTAGAAGAGCATTTTTCCTTTTTTGGTGGGAGAAGCAAAACCAAACTGCTGCTTGAAATGGATTTTGAGGTATTCATAGGTCATGTTAAAATAATTCCACACCTTAGAACTAAAATTGAATTCTTCCCTAAGATACCTAAAAGTTTATTGTCAGACCTAAAGAGAGATTTTTGATATATTCCCATCCTGTTATATTTTCCTCCTAGCCTGGCAGAAAAATCCAAATTGTGACTTACCTAGCTAATCACTCTATATAAAATAGCCAAATAAATATGTCTGAGTTTGCTAAGAATTTCATTCCAGGGCAGGGAAAGTGGAATGCCACTTTCTGGCATTCCAGAACTCGATAACCAGAAAACTGTTCCTCATTTTAGAGAAAAGTTATGATACTACGTTGATATTTTCTGCATGGTATGTTTCTCCAGTGCTTTGGTTTTGCACATTTTTAATCTAGAAAATATGTTTACAAAGGATGAAAGAGTAGAAAATAAGATTTTCTGTTAGGGTGGGAATGTATGCTGTTTCTTTGCAGCTGCTCTTTTTTTCTCTTGCCTTCTTTTGACAAACAGTAGGGGAGGGCTGCCTGGCTCAAGACCTGGCATTCCAGCTCTCAAGCTAAACAACCTCTAATAGCTCTGCCTCTCAAAGTCAAAATATTGATTGGGGAAACTCTGAATAAAGCACTTCAGAATAGGACTGAGCAGAGAGCATCTGTGATTGAAAACAA
Source organism: Ibidorhyncha struthersii (assembly GCA_013398815.1). NCBI lineage: Eukaryota > Metazoa > Chordata > Aves > Charadriiformes > Charadriidae > Ibidorhyncha > Ibidorhyncha struthersii. The sequence continues at coordinate 453,843 of VZSZ01004110.1, forward strand.
GTGCCCTTATTAGTTCTTTCATGGGAACTAACCTACAGGAGATTTCATTGCTCAGCTATCAAATCAGCATTACTATCCACATTCCAACCCCTCCCCTGCCCCCCCGCCAGTTTAGAGTTTGGATTACATCCTGCAGTCTAGCCATCGAAAGAAAAATTATGCCATTTTAGCATCAGATGAGCACCTTACTTCCCTGTAGAAAATGGTCTGCCAAATCTTCAGACACAGTCTGCACTTTTTGTAAACAGGGAACACAAAGAGTATGCCGTTTACTTTTCCATAAGACGCTTCATTCAGTTCCTCACCCCCTTACTTAGAGTGGTAAAAAAAAACCAGAATATCTGGGATGCAGTGGTGTCTGATGAATTACTTAACTAGAAGAGAAGCAGTAATCTATAAAAGGATTTTTTCTTTCTCTTAAAAAATATAGTTTCAGCGACTGAGAAGTTTTAACCAGAAATCATTGAAAAAATTTGTTATTTCCAAGCATTCCAATGTGAAAGCATGAAATATAAGCATGGTAGCAACTGAGGTATTAATCTGCTGATTTCAAGGATACTTACCTCATATATCAGATACTGACACTGAAATAACAGTCACAACATAGAAATAGATGAAATTTTTGCCTCTGAAACACATCAGCTCAGTTCTCTACTGTACGGCTCCTCATCCATGGCCAGGCAAATGTCCTTATGTGGTGGATATGCTGTATCTTCCCTTCCTTTCTGAGTTCCTCAAACACACGCTGAAATAGAGGTATGAATAACAGCAAACCCAACGAATTCTGTGGTTTTGGGAATAGGTGTAAGTAAAATGGTGGAGGTCTTGGCTGGAAAACAGAGTGCTTGGGACACTACTTACTACCTAAACAGCTTTAATTTTTCATATGATGAGAGCTGTTTAGCTGACAGTGCAGGCAGAACTAGTACTTATTCTAATTTCTTCGGCTCATGATTTCTCTCATTGACCTGCTCAGCAAGAAGCACGCTCAGATTCAGAGAGCTGTATTTGGCTCCATAAGGGGCAAAAAAAGACAATAGTGTTCTCGCGTCACGTTATTCCTAGCGTAATAAGAAAACTTATGCAGTCAAAAAGGCATTAACCCTAATAGACCTGGTAGCTCTGTCTCTAAAAACTGCTATTGTCTGACGTGCTTAGGAACAGTGATTCTGTTTGGAGTGGGCTACTCGCTGTAAATGAATGTCTTGAAATTTTACATGAACTACCAAGTCTTCTATTTTAATATGAACAGAAAGTTTAAAAGTTATTTCATTAATCAAGAATAGGGTTCCAAAAGCACATCATGCAAAATTATTACTTCTAAAAGGAGACCCACTTATTTATTTATAAGAAATACTGACCGGATGGGGATACTCAGCAACCAGCTATGTTGCAACAAGGTGTTGGGGCATGCTTATTCAATGGGTATAAGCACAGCCTGAGTCCTGAGAATTATCTCAGCATCAAGGTATGTATCAAATCTAAACACCTCAAGGTTTGGGATCCAGTTTAGAAAAGCAGAAAAGCACTAACATGTTTTCTTGTTCTTTCAGTTTTCTGTAGCATCCCTTCATTCTTCTATTTTGAGCCCATTCTCTCCTAACATGGTTCATAAGATGAAAGAGGGAGAGAAACAATGTTACACTGAGGTAATTCTAGAAGTTTTGGCATTTAAAGCTGTTTCACCTGCTCTTTTTTTTTACTGGTAGGTTCCTACACTGCCGCCATAACTTCTAAGGTTCAAAGTATTCACAGATGATAAACAATCTTTGCTTGTATTCACATGCAGCCTGGTTTTTGGTTGCTTTTTTTTTTTTTTACAGAAAAGCAGTAAAAATTCTTATATTTGTAACTGCTTGTGCCTAAGATTTTTTTATAGAACAGATACCATAAGTGAAACAAATTTGAGAAGAAATTATTCAATTTATTGGGTGCATTCGTTCTTTTTACGCATAGGTCAATAAGAAGCTGAAAGCAGGCCGAACCGTCCTGCCACAAAGAGCAGCAAAGCTGACATTTCTGTCTTGATAAAGGACACAGCAGTCATTCACAAATTTGAACAAATTCTCTCTAGGAATCGTTAGAATGTCTTAGGACATTTTGTGAGATACAGCAGACACAAAATTGAGAAGTCCTTGTTTTGTTTTGGTTAGAAGTCTCTTAACAGAAGCAGGCTAATATATCTTGTTGCTTTATCACTTGACAAAGCTGCGTCTTTTGCTTCAAGCAGTGCTAGTTCAAGAATCAGAAACAAATTTGAAGCACAGAAGTCAATGTTTTGAGCACCAAATATGTTTGTTAATAAAGCTTTCGTACAGTTCCCCAGTATTTTGTTACTCTTCTTACAAATTGTCTTAGATGAGTGTGTTCTCAGAAATTAGAGGCTTTTCCCCATCATGTAATTAGTGTTTTAAAAATAAAGACATTTTTTTTATGGTTTAGGAAGTGAGAGAAATACAAGCCATGTTTTTCTAATTATGATGCTGCTGTAAAAATGCTTTATAAAGCAGATGTACTTTGCAAATTAGAAATTAGATTCAACCCTTATACTGCTTTAAGGTGGTTTCTAGTTCATCCTGTAGCACAAATTGTGGCAGCTGAAATCAGGTATGATTTGAATGCAATCCTAAGACAATCCTACCTGTTTGTAAGGCCTTTTTTTTTATTTTTTATTTTGAAACTTGTATATCACTGATGTGTTACTTTCTAGTCTCTTTTGCCAGAGATAATTCAACTTTGTGATAATAACTTGCAGGTTTTTGAAATGCTAACTCCTATTTCACTTCAGTTACTATATCATGATTTCTATTAATTAAATCGACACTAACAGTTTCCAACTGTTTAATACTGCACTCCAGTATTCCCATATATTGCTACGGGCTATTTTTTTCAATTGGGTGATGACAGTGTAACCCAAAGGGTTTCCAGTGACTTCCCACGTTCCAGAACATTTTTGATAAACATATAAAACCTTCTGTTCTGTGACTTCATCCACTGAAACACAGGGACAAAAAGTGATTAAAAAGTGAAATGCTGAGGAGTCTGGGTAACTTAGAGAATAAGAGGCTGGCTTTTTACATCCAGATTGCCTTTTGAGGTTCAACCTGAGGTCTTAAAAGAAATTACTTTCCTGGATTTCTTCCAATTATGCTTAGCACTCAGTGACTCACATTACAACACCAGGACACCCACTTTGAGGCTGTCAGGGTCTAACTGGCATGTTCTCTTCGGCGAAGTCAGACAGCAAAATTAAGGTGGTAAACTCATGATGGCACGTCCTGCCAATGTGAAACAGGTAGCTGCTGAAAACCTTTCTTACCCCTTTTCACATGGACTTCTCTGAAACATTTTTCAAATGACATTTTAAGCTAATTTGTAATGCTTGTGAAAGAGCATGAAATATTTTAGATGGCAATAGAAGAACCTAGGCTATGACAGTGAGAGTTTCTCTTCACATTGAGTATGCTCTGAGGATCCCAAAGGAAGGATGTATGTGAAGTCTGGGCGTTGTACCATTCAAACTGGCTTCTTTTCTGAAATACCAACAAGGATAGCAAGTTTCTGGAATACTCGTCGTGGTTCTGGGAGGCTTGACTGAGGTAGGCCTTCATGTAGCCTGACAGTTGTTCGAGTATCAATAACTTTTGTTCATAGTATTCCCTCTGCATGCTCCCATGGGTTAAAGGGGTCTGAATTTCATTTTCCTCTTCCCTTGAGGATGTTTGGACCTTTGTGTTTGTTCAGTAAGCCACAAAACCTCCTCAATATTGATAACAAACTTCGACAGTATTTTTCTTTCTAGGCATTTCAGACACATCCAGTCTTTTTCTGTCAGTGAATTTCTGTAGTCTAGCATGCAGCTTGCTTGCTTTTCTCTTTGTCTAAACTGTGTGTCCCTTTACGGGTTAAAGCAGAACATTCTTTAGTATACTGTGTGTCGCTTTAGGGGTTAAAGCAGAACATTCTTTAGTATACTGTGAGAATTATCCATCTACCAGTAGATTGGTTTCACTACAGCTATTCATCCAAAAAAGCCGTTCATTGTTCTAGTCAACTTTAATTTTATATAAATACTTCCTCTATCTCCAGAAGAAGGAAACAGCTTCTTAAAACTTTTCCTGCAGTAAGCAGCTACCTCCTCACCCCAAAGGAATATAATTATCTTATTTTTACACATGGAAAAAATAAGGGAAGTGATATGGATAGGCAGATCCAAAGCCCTCTGAAACTACAAGAAATATTGGCCTGACTTCACTGAGTTGAGTGAGGACCTCAACAGCTTTCTCAAGATGTCAAAGTATGTAGTAAACCCCAAGACTCTGTTTATTCATTTATTGTATGTTCCCCTCTTGCTGTTTAATCATTTTCTAGCTTTACTCACAGTAAACTGAATGACAGTGTTTAGTACCAACTCACTGGTTTCAGCAAAGCTGAGTTGTATTTTAGCTGATGAGCTCCTTCCTCATATTTTTCTTCCTTAATAAAACTCTACAGTAGCTGAAAACAGGCAAATCATAGTGAACAGGCATGTGCTTACAAGGAGACTGAACTTAGAAGACGTAACACTGCTTTATAGCTCTTCTGAACTAGCTTTTCATATGAAAAAATCTTATTTTTCAGTTAAAGTGCATTCTGTGGCTTAAATGCATCCTATTCCAAAGTATGTTGACTGGAAACATACATAACTTACTAGTTATTACTATAAAATAACTATTTAGAATAATTGGATCCTCACAGAATGTCAGTATGACATCATAAAGTATTCTTCATGTATGAAGATGATTCTGAACTTTTATTCCCCATAAATAAACTGAAAACATTCTACTCACTTTTTGGAGGACTAAATGGTTAGTGTGAGAAACCAGAATTTTGCTCTTAACTTGCAAATGGCGCCATATGTTTTTCCTGTGTAACTTGTTATAAATTTTGCTATTAGTATTGTATACATTGTATTTGTATTTGCTGCTACTGTCTGTACTTGTAATGATCACCTAATTTTGATGCATCATTCAGCAACTCTTAATGCAGGATAACAAGAAAAAAGTGTCCAGATAATTCTGCTAATTTCAGCAACCATTGAGTAAAAGTAACAATTTCACCAACTCCTGTATATGGAATTTTCACAAGGTGTGAATTTGGCATGGTCAATATATGCATTTGACTTATAGATGCGTACATGAGCTCTCAGTGGACACAGAAGGAAGCTGTTTAAAGATTTTCTGTAATCACAATGTCCAAATGGGTAGAACCAGTATGAGAAACGTATAGCAAGTAAAAAATAAGAGTTATGCTCATCATTCTATACAGGAAGCTTGTTGAAAATATCCAACAGAAACAGAAAAAGTTTCTATTGAAGAAGGACTTCTCTAGAAAAGGCCATCTGGATTTTATTGAAAGATTGAAAAGATGACCGTTCATCTGTTTAAATTCTCTACTTGTTGTGGTTTTTGTTACATCATAAAGAAGGAAAATGATCTCCAAGTGAGTTCAGAATGAAGCACCTTTCCCCTTCTCTGCTTTCCCAGTCATCTTTAGGTGTTTACTTTTGTTTTGCCTTAATGTCAGAGCAATATTAGTGTGTAGAATCCACACTACCAGCAGAAGAACATTTTGTAAAATATAGTCAGAAGGCCAATAATGAGAAAAACTGACAAAGTGGAACTGTGTGGAGAATAGAAATATATTATTTTCACTTTCTTATTTTTTTATTTATTTTTTTCTTCTTAGGAACTTTTCTTTCATCTCCTGTTTCATTTTTTTAGAAATTGTAATGGCAAAACAATAGGAGCTTTTGGAGGTAATGCTGCTGCCATTAGTTTTGCAGTGAAAGAACTTTATTAATCGCATTAAATATAAATTGTTATAAGATCAGAAATTTACTGATATACATTGTTATTGTTTCTACCAAGCGTGGGATAATTTTTCCCCACTTTTTGCTCCACTGGCGAATTGGAAGCTCTTTACAGATGAAGTGGGGAGGTCTCTTTTCATCCCCTTATTTAAGCAATTAAAACACATCTTCCCAAATGATAAGGCCTTTGCGTTAAATGCAGGAGGCTGGACTAGATGACCCGCTGTGGTCCTGTCCAACCTGAATGATCCTAAATATTCTAAGACTTCTGTGCACAGTCTCAGTTCTAGGGCACGTTTCAGAATGCAATATAAGTTTGCAACCTGTTCTACTCCATTTGTCTAGTCATTGTACACTATATACATCAAATAAACAGGCTTTTAAAAATACTTATATACATAAATGTATACACCACATATATTTGTTCCTGTTTTCTTTCTCCATGTTCTTGATCTGGAAAGAGGAGTTAAATAATTTAATTTGGCTTGTTTTCCTTGCATTTTACCTGTCCCTGAGCAGTAAGAGATACTGAAAGCTCAATGATTTAAAAAAAAAAAAAAAAAAAAGACTCTTCTTAAAAATCATGCAGCTTTAGACAGTCTGTTGAAAAAGAACCTCTCAAAGAGATTATTAGGCCTGGAATTCGGTGTGTAGACACAATGGCTGTTCTGTATATGATTGTTTACGACCTTTTTATATATTATCAAGATCTCTTTTCAAAACACTTTTCTTCTGTGTGCATTAGGTTCCTGACCCTCACTGATGTACCCAAAGACTCCATTTTGAACACTAAAGTTTACAAAAGAGCAACGTTCCTCTTGTAGCATAACATACTCAACTTTATGTACACTGACAGGGAAATACATCACAAACCATTAGAATATCTTTCTGATCCTAATAATTTTGCCACTGACTGTTTTCTGTATTTTTACGTCAGTTACTGAAACTTATCTTCCTTGTCAGCAAAATTCAAAGATTCTCTACTATTCCAAAGATTGGGCATAATTCATAAGACTTTGAAAAATATTTTGACAGAATTATTATATTGTTGTTACTTTACTAATTAGACGTGTGTGTAGTACATTAATAATGAGCTATTTCTATAAAGTCAGAAATCACCATTTATTGTACCTTAACGTGCCCTGTGTCTTCACGACAAACATCCAATAGAGCAGCAACATTATTGCATTTTAGGTGCCCACCGCATGTACTGTTGCATTGTTAAAGTAAGGGATGTTGTGATGAGTAGCTCGGCCCCAGAGTGCACGTAGTGTTCAGCACTCAAGTCATTCGGTTGATAGTATTATTTTACAATTGAGTTAACTGGTATAACCCTCTGCATTTCAGTTTGCTTCTTTGCAAAACAAGAAGTGCTAAAAATATTCTGCAGTCCTGAAGAACAGCGTAACAAATTATTTTGATCAGATAGTAGCAGTAACAGCCTACACGCATTGATTCTTAATGTTGACTATTGTAAGCACAAATCTTAGTTTCTGAATTCCTAAGAAATCAGTAGAGTTGACAGTCAATTTTGTTCTTTGGCAGTTTTGCCATCATCTTTACAGGTTGGCTTTTGATCTGATCTGAGGGACAAATATAGTATTCTGAAAATACATATTCTGTAGACTGTGTTACAGGAATTAATATTTATATGTACTTATTGATTTGCTTCACATTCATGGGTTTCTGTGGCTTTGGATGGATATGCCATGGATTAAAATTTTTACGCTACACAAACAGCAATAGAACATTATTACTTCCATTCTATTTTGAATCATTTATGGTAAAAAACGTGGTTTATGCCTCATTTGCTGCAAAATTTATTTTATTGTAGTGTTTAATTAATGAGTAATTCTGCCATTTGTGGCAAATGGCTGAAATATTATCTTCTATTTTTAGACTGCCACTGTTTAGACAAGGTAGATTGGGCAGAATTTATCAATCTAGCATATTCATTAACAGTTTGTGAAAATTGGTGGAGATTTTTCCTTGAGTTATTTATCTAAGGCATTTGTTATAGATGCTAAGTATTTTGAATAGAAAATAACTATGTAGCTGTGTTTAAAACTAAAAAAAGAAGAGAAAGTCTACACTTTTTAATGTAGTAGTAAACCTTCACAGTGTTTTAATGAACAAACGGAAATAAAACAGGTATTGTCCCCTGAGATGCTCTTAAATCAGTCACACTGCTGAATAGCTTTTAAGGGATCCCAGCACTAAATCCTATATAGATAGCAAGAAATGTTTACTTGAGGCAGAAAAGCTTCAGTAATGCTGCATTTTGGTACCAAAATAAAGAGATTTTTCTTTTTTCTTTCCCAGGCAGCCTGCCTTTGGTGAACAAGCAAGCTTAGTAGCGATCAATTGTTGTAGGCTTTTCTGAACTTTTCTCATTCCTGTGCCAGGGCGCAAGTGGGCAGGACAGTGCTGCAGAGGACATAGCAAGTTTTGTTAAAGGTACATAAGTATGGAAACAAAAATTCATTGCTAGTGGTGTTTTTCACTCCTCTAAATACAGTTAGCACCCAGAGGTTTCAAAGCAAAGAATGTGCATTTCTAAAATGTCTCTTCCGTATTTATGCTGTGGCTACCACGTTTGTATAAAGAAAATTACTCCATTCATGCTTTATTAGCTCTTCTTTTGTACCACAGCCTTGACCCCAGTCATCATAAATTGAGAAATAGTGGGGAACTAATGGAGACAGATGGGAATATGGCTTGCCATTTACTCAAATTGGTAAAGTAATTAACCTCAAGGTGCTGGTTTGCAAGAAAAATTGTTGGAATATCTCAGGGCGCCGGTAAACAGACTCCTGCTTTAACCACTTCTGACAACTGCATCATAAACTAGACTTATTCTGTTCAATTGACCTGTCAACGTCTTGAGTCCAAATAAAGATTTGTATTACAATGCACTTGCTGAGAAGTGGGAGAACACTACTGCTGTTTCTTTTCAAATGGGTTGCTGTTCTCTCTCTGCTAGATAGGAGCTGGAATGTCATATATTCATTCTTCAGCCATTATATTCCTTAGAAATCTTCCATTACTGATTGTGTGACAGCTTTGTGACAGCAGATGGTAGTCATTTGGCTTGAGAAAATGAAATGAAAAAACATGGGCCAGACTGACTGGGCTCATTTAGAACAGCAGTGGACAGAGGCCAGATCGAGTTTTTATTTATCGAGGGACATCATGTAATGAAGCCAGTTTCTTTTATTTTTTTCTCTTTCTCTTTTTTCCCCTTGCAGATTGGGTGAATGAGGTAGATTTTCAACGTATTAGTACATAAATCAAAGGCAGTCTTGTAAACAGGAATATTTTATCAAGAAGCCCTCTTCCATGTGACAGCTTTCAAATTCTTCTAAGATCTTTCCTCATCCATTTTTTTATTCCCCTATTCAATTTAATGGAAGCATCTTTTAGATTTATTTTGTCCACATTATCAGCTGGAATATGATTTTTTCCAAACAGCGAATTAAATCTTCAGGGTACATTTTGTAAGTTGGCTTACATGGATTCAGCTCAGTAACTGGAAGAGTTTTGATCATTCAAGCTCATGCGGCTCTTTATTTCATATGTTTCAATTTGCAATTGAAGCAGCCATGATTTAAAAAAAAAAAGAAAATACGGTTTTGATATTGTCATAAAATGTATCTGGAAGGCATATGTCAAGGGAACATACAGAGTAATCTTCATCTAGAGTAAATACAGCCGTTCAAGACAGATGAGAACTGGAAACATAGTATGGTATCTCAATTTCATGAAAACTCAATTGGTTCAGAAGCATTCAAGGAGCACTCATTCGTAACTTCTGCTCCCCTAATTTATCCACAGACACCTACAATGGCATCCAATAATGCCTTGATGCATAATGCTGATTCAGTGCCATTATGACCACAGTAATTTAAACAATTTCTTTAGGTGTTTGTTTTTATGGATTTCAGGATTTTAGGAAACAAACATAGTTCCAGGTGAGTGGAATAATAGATTTTTAAATACATTTTTTGTTCTCACATATAAATTTTTCAGTAAATAATAATTTTCCTAATAATACTCCCTAAAATTAAATTTCTCAGTAGGCATTGTGATTTAATAGTTCATGCATTTTATATTCAAGGTAGTCTTCTTTGAAATGTGTTATGAGTTCAGAGACTGTGCCAAGGATAATTTATCAGTGTCACCTGCACTGGTGCATTTCCATCATTGGATTAAAGATTTGTTAATGTGTAATTGATAAAGAAAACACCAAGCAGCATTTTGCCATGATGGGTGGTGGTTTAGAATAGCATTTTATATTTTTCTCCTGACAGGCATAACATTTTATGGGTTTTTTAAACCAACGTGTTCATACAGACAGAAATCTCTTTGAGTTCTTTGATTAGTCTTTCTCAGTAACTGTGTTGGTGAGTTCACAGCACCTAATCCATGTTATCAGGCAGAGTCAGTGATTTTTAAATCTATGGTCAAATTATACACGACCTCTCAAAGACAGACACAACAACCTGTGGAACAGGGGACAAATGAATAGCACTTGTAATCGAGGGTATAGAGTTTGGTAAATTTTTTTAATTCTGAGAAGATATGCAGGTTAAACGTATTTGTTACCTGTGTTGTTTTCTTCTGGTTTTGAACATTTTAATTTATAATCAGACAAGAAGAACAGATGTAAGAGTTGTAATTTAATCATTTTATTGCTATCTTTGTATATTTTGAAGAATTAGGTATTGTACTCTTGGGAAGCCATATTTTATGCCTAGTTGGAAAAATGAATAATGTAATAATATGCAAAATGTGAAGTTTTAGAACTTCGCTACTGAGTAAGGCATATAAACTAATGATCTAGTTAAAGTCCCTTGTGCACCATAATAAATATGGACTAAATTTGTCATTATAGCTTTAGACAGAGGTTTCAGGCTACAGATTTAATTATATCCTTTTTTAATATTCATACTTCTAAACTGCATAATTCCTTTCTACTGTAAAACTGAGTGTTATATTAAAACAAACAAAAATGGCAGATTACTAAATGGATATTAACGTGGAGTCAATAAGCATTTAACTTCTGTAGAGAACACTGCAAAAAAGAAAAGCGTAAGCTTCACGTGGCTCGGGAGATCTTTTCTTAGATGCCCATCGTTTGTACAGAGAGACAGCCTCCTGTTTTAACACCGACTTTTGTTACAGAGGTTAATTAGTTATTTATGGAACTCATAAAGGACACAGAGGCAATGCAGGAATACCTTTTGTTAGCCATTAATAAACAGTGATTATTGAAAAGCCTAATTTAGTCTCCATATGATACAAGAGTTAGCTGAGAGTAGCGCATCTCACATTCAGTCAACACTGCTTAATGGTGTCTGAATATTGATGACGATTAATAATGGGTGAATAAAATACCATCACCTTAGAACATTTATTCCATTCCTCCTATCTCTGTAATAAATGCTCTATCAACTTGAATTTAAAGATTTTGTTGCCTTTACAGTATGCAGTTGTCCAGGTTCTCAGATGAGGGTCATCAATTAAAACTCAACTTGAAAAACAAGTAACTTTTCCATCCACTTTCATATTCCTATAGGCAAATGTTAAGTAAATGAAGAGAGAAAAGAAATATATCTAAATTAATGAGTCTTATCCCATTCTTTCTCTGGGGAAGGCCCTTAAATGCAACCAGAGCAACGAAGAAGTACAAAGGTAGCAACAACAAATGTGAAGATAAAAAAGAGGAGGAGCAGTAACATACATTTTAATGAGGGATAAGCAAAGATGAAATAATATTTTATGGGGAACTAGAAGGAAAGTTCAAGCCAAACAATGAATTAGTCAGTACAGTTCCTAATAATTTACAATTTGGGTTGGCTCAGTTGGGAAGAATGGGGTCCAAAGAGGCTAAGGAAGAACCATGTACTCCTTTGGGTAAAGTCACTGTGGATAAGTCAGTCCCTTGTATACTGAATAAAATATTGAAGTTGGCTGATAGGTTTGAGCCAGTCAGATCCAGGGCGCAAAAATATGTGTTTCATCTAGCAGACAGAGCTGGTGTTGGGTATGAAAATGATGTTTATGACTTTCAAAACAACAATGAAGGTCTTTGATTTCTCACTGCCTGCTTAAATGATCCTATTTCTTGTTTTTCCTTTGCTTGCAAATGCACTAGGTAAGAGAAAAGTTAATAGTTTCTGAAGACTAAAATTGCTTTTTCTAAAAAAGGAAAAGTTCTATGGGTGATTGCAGCATATTTTTCATGTGGCTTTCAGATATGGAGAGTGAATGATCTTGGGTTAGTTTTGCATTATTTTTTTCTATTATCTAGTATTGTAATTATTATTTCTTGTCTTGCTTATCCATACTAAAATGCTTTTATTTTATCAGAGGGCATATTATAAACATTTTTACATATTTATACATTTTCTTATTATGCAAATTGTCAAGAGCTATCACAAAGGTGAAGGAGAGTTAAGAATAAAGGTAAGACGACTTTTCTAGCAGACGGTCATTCAGCAGGTGTACAAAGGACATATTTCTTCAGTCTCAGAACTAAAATCGTTCAAGTCATCAGAACATTTCTGCTGGGATGTTACTAGCTTCTCCTGAGATGGGCTGAGGAAGGAGAAAAAAAGCTGTTTTCAAGTTAGTCCCTTGATTTAGTTATCTGCTATGGCTGGATGAGGTAGCAACATTTTCGGTGTTATTTTCTGAATACAGTTTTTTTCTTATCAGCATTGGTAATTCTGATCATATTCTCTTGATTTTTAAAAAACTTATAAGCATTTTCCTATTATAGGGCTAACTATTATAATTATGTAGCCACATAAAAGTGCAATCAAAAGTTCAGAAATAATTTCAGAGTATCTCTGAAATATTTCAAAACACTAGCGTTATGGAAACCTGCAAGTTTATGTTTAATCAAAACCAAGGTAATAGTCATAATCATGTTTACTGTGCCATTGCCTAATTATTGACCAAGAAGGAAGTCAATTGTGCCAGATGTTGAGTGAATACAAAGCAACACAAAGGCATTTCCTGAGAGCTTACAGCTTAAGTTGTAGGAAAAGAAAAATCAGACTGAAAATTTTGGAATTTTGTTTGCGGTATCAAACTTAGATGTTAAGGATCTGCCCAGCATGAATATTAGAACTGAAGAATTCTAACAAAAACTGAGGCTATTGCTCAACGATGAAAAGTGGCTTAAATTAGGGACAACAGATGAGCAGGCAGTTAGATTGTAGAATCAAATAATAGTTTGGGTTGGAGGGCATCTTTAAAGGTCATCTAGTCCAACCCCCCTGCAATGAGCAGGGACATCTTCAACTAGATCAGGTTGCTCAGAGCCCCGTCCAACCTGACCTTGTACGTTTCCAGGGATGGGGCATCTACTACCTTTCTGGGCAACCTGTTCCAGTATTTCACCACCCTCATGGTAAAAGATTTCTTCCTAATATGTAGTCTAAATCTACTCTCTTTTAGTTTAAAATCATTACCCCTTGTCCTATTGCAACAGGCCCTGTTAAAAAATTGTCCCCGTTTTTCTTATGCAGAAAGTACATTAGTACCCTTTAAGTACTGAAAGGCTTCAATAAGGTCTCCCCAGAGTCTTCTCTTCTCCAGGCTAAACAATCCCAACTCTCTCAGCCTGTGCTCACAGGAGAGGTGTCCCATCCCTGTGATCATTTTTTCGGCCCTGCTCTGGACCTGCTCCCATAGGTCTGTGTCTTTCCTTTGCTGAGGACTCCAGAGCTGGATAGTAGTCTACAGCTCAAAACATCTTAGGATTATTAAGAAGCTTTTTTGAGGAGGCATCATAGCCTGCTATTTAAGAACTTTGCCTTCTGCTAGTACTGCTCAATATATGAAAGCTTAAATATACATATACATAATAGACATATACAGGTTTAGAGTTTGCAGTCTTTTGGCAAAGGAAGTGAATTAAATGCAATTGATTATAAAGGTGGGCTTCAGATTGACACTACCATAACAAAAAGAATAACACATAACAAATAAGAATAGCACATAACAAAAATGTCCCAGTTACAAAGTACGCAGGTACTATCACAGCAAGGACCATGGAACTAGCCTGACATACAGAAAGAGGATGTTATACTATTAACCCAAAAGTGAGTAACGAGCTATTTATTCCTCAGAGATTGTGTTTAAACATTAGAAAGGTGAATTTCATCTGTTGTGATCAGAGTCCGTTCCAGCTCTATCCTGTCTTGTAGCATATGCGTCCCATGGGATACATATCAATTTTGAAGAGTTTCAAGATGTTTTAGATCTTTTCTCAGACAGTAATGGAAAGCACACCAAAATTTAACATAATTGTCTTTTTCACTTGGGTCCTCATTTGTTTCTCTTTGGTTTTATAGCTCTAGGATTGCCTAATTTTTGTTTGTTTTCATGATTTTGTTTCAGTTTTCTTAGATTATGTTATTCTATAGTTAATCTATACTGTGTTTATGTGATCATAGACAAGTACAGGACAGAAAAAAATTAATTCTAATTATCATGCCATTTTCTATTTCAATAGGAAAATCTGACACCTGGCATACCTAAAAAGTAAGAAGGAAATACTTAAGTGCATTTGTCCTCTGTGAAAAAATTAATGATTAATGTGTTCAGGCAATGCTAGCACTGGTTCTGGTCTGAGATCAGCATGACATTTAGTATGATATTTTGTCTGGCTTGTTCTATTGGCTGATACTTATGAATTTCAATGAAAAAATAAAGCCTAACAATTTTTTAAGAGAGTGACTTTGGAAGCGCTGCTGAACATACATAGGTTGGCAACTGTTTTCCTGACCAAATCAAATGTCTGTCAACCAGGAAATAACTTTAAGTGCACTGAACATGGTTAAACACTATACCAGTGTTCCTCCCTGAGTGTCAGGTCTTTTCCAAGGTCACCTAATTAGAGTTGTTTATGACAGCCATTTGCCTCCACCTGTCCTGTTATTGATGGTATATAAACAGCTTTTCCTCACATGGAACAACATGTCAGCCAGATAGCCCCAGAAAAAGAGCTGAGCAAAAGGAGCATCTCCAGTGCACCAACACACAGTAGAGTTACTCCGGCTTGGAGCATTTGACATACTTTCCTAAGTGTTACATTTCCACGCAGCTTTATCTGACCATAAATACCATCTGCTAGAGCTATAGTGATTTTATGGTAACTTCTGTTACTGCTCTTTGGAATGAAATGGAATGAATGTCTCCCCAATGAGCTCAAACATACCTTGGTATTTAGTTAATAACGATGGTTGCGATATCCTGTTGCCAAGGTGTAACATCCCCAGTCTGCAGTGTTCCTCCTTGAGCATCCAGGGGACATTCAGATAAACTGTTCAATTCAGAACTAACTCCTTAGGTGGATATTGTTCAGAGTGCTTTCTTAGGACTTTTCTCACTTTGGCATTTAGCTTCAGATATATGAAGTAGGGTTGTGTAATGATCCCAGTATATTCAAAGAGAAAGGAAGGTAGGTTGCAGGATTAAGAGAAGCCTGTCTTGTGGTCTTTGCATCTTCCCTCTCTGTCCACTGATAAAGCCTAGGGAGCAGAGATGCCTGACTTTGATACTTAAAATCTGATGTTTATGTTAGTCAATATAAATGCCACTCTTTAAGGTGTTCTTAGCGACTTACTGCAAAATACCTAGTGTGCTGAGAATTCACACTTGTGCTCACTCTAAACAAGCATTCCACTGTACACAAGTACTGGTCTACTAGAAGTGGTCTGCTAGTGCCCCATCCCTCAGGTGACAATGACAAGGCAGAGTCTTTCAGCTGACACATAAGAGATGGGGAATGTTAAATGGAAGCTAAAAAGTCTCTCATAAGCCTTGTTCTGATTCATCTCTCTCTGACAGAAGCCACAGGTGTCAAGTCTGTGGGCAGTGGAGGGAATTGCCCGCTTTCCACTTACAGAGCATCATGCTACATTCCCTTTCAGCAGAGAGAGTGTCTTTCTCAACTGATAACAGCATTTGCAGCAGAAATCAAGTGCACATCTTGTAAAATTGTCACCCAGGAGGTGCCATTTCATCGTTTAGGCACATTCTGTTTCCTAGTGTAGCAGTAAGTGTACCACAACTAAATGAAAAAAATGGCAGTTCTGTGTCAAAAAATGTAGCAAGATATCAGTTTGACTAGTCCCTTTCCCAAAGAAGGGGGAAAGGATGCAAGAGGGAATAGTTTAAATAGGGAGAAATGTTCCCCTCTCAGCCACAATAAGCTGTCAGCGGCTGAATCTGTGTTATTTTCAATTAGGCTCATCTGATGCCTGTGTATACAGGAGACATATGTCACTTTGTGAGAGACACTGTGAGCTGCCTAGGTTAACAAAGCCTCCAGTGCCGTTGACATAAGAAGCAGTCAAATAGCTCAGCAGTATTACAGTTCTCATTTTAAGAGTATTTTTAGGCTTTGCTATTAAAACATTGCTCATGTTAAAAATGAATCAGTGAGATGGAGTTTTACTAAGCTTCTCATATGTACATAAAATGATGTCTTCATAGAAGAAAATACCCTGCAAACAATTATGTATGTGAGTAAATTTACTCATTCCAGCAAACCCAAGGGTTTGACCAACTGAAGTCTAAAAAAATCAACCTTAAAAATATTTCCTTTTTAAAGTCAAAATATGCTTAAATGAGTTCACTTACATTCATGGGATATGTGAGAAAACAATGGCCACATTAAAAGCTATCACAAAGAATAGATTAATTGAAAATATGTGAAATTTTGTCTTCTAAAAAGTTAGTTTTGAATCATTAAGTGCATATAATTTCATAAATATCATATGTAGGCAGGGCTTATTCCTGTGATTATTCTCTGTGACATTCATTCTGTCGTGCTGAGTCCTTCTATACAGAACATCATCTCATTTGGCTAAATACTAACTGCTTGATTTTTTTGTGCACTGACTATACTAAATAACAACTCTCTACAGGGTTTGTCGAGCTCATGTGAATAACCCAAGTCAGCGTTCCTGGATCTTGATGAATTTCTCAAGTTATAGGGATTGAAGTGGCTAGTGGCTCATCTGCACAAGTCAGATGTCACCTGCTACAGATGAAAAAAGATCTTTTTGTATCTGAGGAAGAGAATTGTCCTCCTGCTTCACTGAGCTGAACTTTGTGTTTAAGTTCACATTTTAACGTGACTCAAGACATGGAATCTGGCAGCTTCTTTATCATTTACCCACATTTTGCCTTTTCCCCATTCCCCAAAACATCATCTTTCTTCCCTCCACTAGAACAGACGTTGTTTTCACCTTTCTAGTTTGATCAGCTTGCAAGCAGATGTTCTTATGTAATTTTTAATTAATTGATTTCTTCCTTGGAGGGTTTTGGTTTGTCTGTTTTAAAAAGATACCTCAACTTTAAAAAAAAGAAAAGAAGAAAAGCACATTTGCTTGTTTTCTTGTGCACTACAAAATGAAAATATAGTAAAATACGTCAGTGAAATTAAAGCAACTCTTGAATTGGTAGAAAATGTTTATACATCATACCTACAAATACTTGAGCTAAAATATATCCCTTACATATGCCATTTGTATCGATGTCATTGCACCTCTGTGGAGCTCCCCTTCTCCATCCTGAGTTCGAGAGTTCCACAGTCCCATCCATCTGCTTTTTCTACCTCCAAAACAGAGAAGAGGAATGGAGTTTGAGAAATAAGAGAAAGATGTCTGAAGGTAGTACTCTTCTCTGTCTCTTCTTTCCTTTTTCTTTAGGCTTTTAATGTTCTTTTCTTTAGTCAACACTGAAGGAATGAGATTGTAATGAGAGTAACAAGTAAGACCTTGATTCACTTTGGAGAAAGACAAGGGACGGTTTCTGGTGTTATACAGACCCACAATATAATGCATTTTCCAAGCACAAAAATGCCTTTTTCTGCTAAGAACTGTCGAGGGCGTTGCGGTTAGAAAAGTTACTCTCTTGTGGGCTATAATATTCTGTTGCATCCCTTGGCCTCTGGACATATTTCCTCTTCTGTTCTTTGATCGTGCCAGTTAAACGGGCTGCCACATCAGCTGACTGCCAGCACCATCATCTTGTCAGAACTACCCCAACTCGACCCACCAGCCAAACCACTGATATGAGCACTCCCAACTGTATTTCATTTAAGATGAGCTTGGTTACTTAAACATTGGAAATGGTAAGTTTTGCCATCTCTCCTTAATTTAACTGAAATGCCTCTTAGGGAAAGTTTATCTGTTTTGCTTGCATGATAGGAGAGGAATAGTTTTGGCTGGAATGGGGTAGAGACGGAGGTAAGAACCTAGAAGCAGCAGACTTTCAGATAACGTAGCTGGGGTTTAAAAAAAGACGCATTCATCATTTCACACAATGGATTATGTGTGATTATACTGTCCTAAATACGTGGAGATCTATACCAAGCTTACCTAGACGTTTGTGAGCCAGAGCTCTGATGGGGGTTCTCTAGCATTTTAAATGTGAAAGACTTCTTAAGGAAATAATTGTCTAACAACAAGCATGACGTAAGTCTGAAATTCTGCAAAACGAAAGGGGGTATGCGGGTGTACCAGTCCAGACTGAAATGAAAAAGTTCTCCAAGTCCTTTCACATCCCTCTTTCCAGCTTTGCTTCTATCAGCAATAAAGTGAGAATGCCAAGCCAGAACAAATCAGTTTGCACAAATGGCTAATAACAACCAACCCCTTCCTGGAACAATTTCAAGGTGCAGCAAAGAGAGAGGACGCTCCTTTTCCCTTGAAAGCCTCCTTCACACTACTTTTTCAGCTAAGATTAGACACGTGATAAGTACAACCACTTTTATGCTGGAGCGTCTTTATACCCTGTCATAACTATAATTGGACATAAGGTATCATGAGAGAAGAGAGTTCCATTCTGTGAGGAGAGACTGAAGTATTTCCAGCACCAAAGCTACGCATCTCTGGTCAGAAACAAGCTAAAATGTTTCGGTCCCTAACGAAAGCATGTAGAAACTTTGTCTTTCTAACTAAAATCCTTTTAGAAATCCCATCAGTACACATAAAACCTTTAGAATCTGTAACTTTACTATGTTTTTACTCTTACGTGCCTTTAAAATATATAATCCATTGTTTTATCTAAACTGTATTGACTCTCCCTGTTGTTGCTGAGGAAATGTATTTATCATCCTTGAAGTGTGTGTTACATACCTGCCTTCCATTCCAGAAGGGAGTAATAAATAAAAGATAACTAATTGTTTAGTGGCTGATCTGACAGAGAGGAGATACTGGGTCAGGGAGGACCAATCCGACATAAATTGCCTTGGCAGAGTGAAGGGGTATAAGCTGCATTTGGTTACTGGACTTTTTGAGGATTGGTAAGCGAGATGTGCTGTGTCTGTCATACAATGACAACAGTGAGATTTAGTAATTAAGCTCCCCGGGATAATTGAATTTCACCATATGATATGCATTTATAGAGTAGGCAGTGAAGACACCTGTGTACTTTAGATGTAAACAAAGAATATAACAAGGAAAGTTATGTTGCTAGGATCACAGGGTAATTCAGGCTAGAAAGGACCTCAGGGAGCTCTGTGGTCGAACTGCCTTCTCAAAGCAGGGTCAGCTACGAGATCGCAGCAGGTTATTTGAGGTATCATCCAATCTTGTCTTGAAAACCTCACATACCACATCTTCAGACACCCTTTACTACGCTTAATTAGCAATAATGAAAAAAATATGTTTATTTGCCTTTACAAAAACCCTCTTTGGCTCACATGACACCCTTCATTGCTGCTCCTGAGACCCAGCACTTTCCGTCAACTTTAGACCAGAATTTTTTGGAGGTCGGTCCTTCTATTTCCATGATCACATCAGCAGAATTTATGAAAACCCTAAGAAGGGAATTCAGTTTGCAAAATGCCTTGTGCTCACAGTGCGTGTTTTGGGCTAAGTAAGTTTCTGATTAACTCTGAGCTCCAACGGCAAGGTTCAAATTGTTTCCAAACCTCCCCATGATCTAGGAGGTTTGGATCCAATAGCACAGATTTGGGCCAATCTATAGTTCTGGTATTGCAAATATGCTTCAGGCTCTGTAGCCTTTAAAGTCTGTTGGATGTATCTGAACTACTGATTTTACTATCTAATTGCTTAGAGGGAACTAATTGAAATTACAGCCCTAAATATGGGCGACGTTTCTGCTATTGCATTCCTACAGTGATTTTTCATTCTAATCTAGCAGTTCTGGCGAGCTGATGCTGAACACATATAAAAAATGTGTCCTGTTGTTTTTTATTTATTGTACTGTTGAATGTATAGTGACAGAAAATGGGTAAGAGTCTAAGACAGAAATTAATATTTTAAAAGCAACAGAAAAGAGAGAAAAAAGTTGGGGCAGGCTGGGGGAAAGCAACTTGGAAGAAATACTTCCATTTTTGCCAGTTACCAGAATCTGCACTCAAATATTTCCAAGTCCTCCTAGTGCTATTAAATACAGCCAAACAACACTGATGCTGCTGGAGCAGCACTGGTTATTTTGCAATGCTTTACTTGGCTGTGTGAAAATAGACTTTACGTTATCCTGTGCTTATTGCTGGAATTCCTCTGTCAGCAGACAGGCGGAGGTTATAACAACTGTTTAAGATTTGAAATATTTTTGTTCAGAAATCTGACATGATTTGCTAGTTGTGACAACTGATTTGACAATGACCAGTGATTTAGGTCTACCTGTAATAAGTGAATTAATCTGAGTTAAAACATAGTGATCTGTCATGTTTAGAGATACCTCAACAGCTGGCTGACTTGTCCTCTGTCAAGCTAGTTTGTCCTGCGCAAATCTTCTGTCAAGAACGGAAAAGAACTGTAGAGAGAAAATTACATGGCAGTTTTAGAGTTAGTGATGAATTTTTCTCCCACCATACCAGCTGTGCCAGCAACACTATTTTTTGTGGCATTAATCAAATACCTTGCCTGCAGCACCTTTGCTTTCCCAAAGGCTAGAAGATGAATCTGTCAAAAAATTTCACTGGGATTTGCCAAGAGCTTTTCTTAAGCTCAGGTACTAGTCCATGCACCTCGGAAGTTTGAATAAGGCTTTTAGGGATGTTGTTCTCGGAATTAAAAGTCCTGTAGTGTAATTTTACCCTGTACATGAATTCAAAGCCGTTGTTACAGCGAACGTTATGAAATTAAGGAGTCTGCCATAGGGCCAAGTACTCAAGCTTTATTAATGTACTCCAATTGCTGACTTACAGCTCTGTGTTTATTTTTAGTTGTAGTTCTGCAATTAGCAAAGGACAAGAACAATTGAAGGCCACTGAGTGATCCAGCCACTTTTTCTGCAGATGGAGGAAACTGACACAAGTTTAAGTTGATAAACACAAATACCTATTCTATTCTTATATCAATATATTGCGTATTTTCATTAAAAGTATAAACTGTAGGAAATTCCAAATCAGAGGTTTTCATAAATAAACACTATTTTATTTCAGTCCACACAGAATAGAAATGTATTTTTATCATTCCCCATTCTTTTTAGTACTGAAATTTTAATTAAAAATTAATAGACTATTTCTTATATGAGCATTGGGACCCAAATGCAGCAATTAAGAGAAACAATAGATTCTTATGCAAGTGAGAGAACAAACATTCTTTTACCTTTTATTCACATGCATGCATACCATTACATACACTTAGTGACACAAATGGGTGCAAGATGCTTTCATAGCTTAGAGGCTGCCAGCAAAGTTGAGTTTACCTAGCACTCAAAACTTGCAAAACACAGACATGTAGCACCGTACAGTAGGTGAGATATCAAACTCCTCCTTGTAGGAACTCTGTCTTGGAGAAAACAAAGTTAAAGAAAAGAATTCTTCTGATTTGCTTTCTGAGCAATGCTGACCTGTGAGCAGTTAAAGAGGTGCATTCAGCTTAATAAGCAGAGGTGAGTCATCCTTCACCAGAGTGAGCCCATGCATTGTGATCACATCTAGTTCCTGAGATTGCTTGCCTTTTCCCACTTCCATTGCTTCTCCCATTCGTAGATTGGCTTTCACATTGCTCCTTCTCTTCCATATAGTTTTTGCAGATACTGAAATGTGTCTTTCACATCGGATTTAAGAGGAAGGAGTATAATCAATTTAATATAACTCTATCTATCCCTGCCGGAGACCTCATGTAGACTAATAGCCTCTCTGGTTATGTCAAAGGCCTCTAATAAATGTAATGGTTAACGCATGGCACTAGACTTCAATATGTAGCCCTTGTGAGGGAGGTCATTCATCAGCAAGCCAACATTATCCCTTTGTCATGCTAAGGTCTGAAATCAGATTCGAAAGGGCCTAAGCTGCGCTGATGTCTTTATCTGATTATCACTCCATTGGACGGGGAGTTTGAAGATGCATTGGCCTTGGTTAACAAGACTTTCCAAACTCTTTTATCTGCTCCTGATTTTATTAGTCCCAACTAAAGACCCTGGAAGGGCTCCTGGGACTGGTTTTCTTTCATGACACCTTGAAAATCACAAAGCTATTTTGATTCAGCTTCTTCCGTACAATAGGCATTGGACATAGGTAGCATTATGCATCTCTGAGGAAGATTTTTTTTTTTTTAATTGAATTTCCTTCAGAATTTGAATTTGTAAAATTTCTTCTGCAAAGTAAAGGCAATTTTCGAGATGCTCAGAAATAATGTTTAAAAGATAAACACCATTAGAAAGCATGGGCTCGAGCTGCAATTGTATTTTCAGATTCTCTGTGTTTCTTCATGCTTTGTGTGATAATGATTACAATCTTCTTACATATTGAAGAAAGCTAAGGCAGTGTTTTAAAAGCCAGAAACAGAGATTGTATCCAAAATACAGAAACTACCTGTGGTTTTTTTTCTATACCAAGTCCTAACAGATCATGAAATGGTCTTACAAAAGCTTCTGTGTCCATAATCACTTGCAAATCATAGCATTTGTTCCTTTAATGCATAAGTAAATTAAAATCAGGTGCAAATCATTATCATTGTCCTTGATAATAGAGTTCCTGCCACCAACATGAATAGCTGCACAAATTCCTAGTTCAACATCAAATCCATCTTTTTTCTGATACCTGATCTTTTTTATTTGTGTAAGCTCATTAGCAAAGGCATTTTTATGAGCATAACTAATATTCAAGAAATATTTACATATTAGTACATTGTTTTGAGTGTGTTCATAATCTATATGAAAAAGAACAACTCCACAGAAATACCGAAGGCTATTGTGATTGAAGTTACTTTACAGTAATTTAAATAGTTTTTATAACAGGTTAAAAGAGGGATTTAATTATTTTAGATAGGTTGCAGTACTAGAACTACTGTGCTAGGTAATATTTGACACTTCTGTCTGCCAGCTTTTCTGTCTGTCTCCCTGTCTGTCTTTTCTCAAGCGTTTCTGCCTGCAGAAGGACTTTTAAAATTGCAATAAAGCAATAGAGTGAGAGGTTTCTTAAATTAGGCTATTGTATATCCAAAAAGGTATATTATTTTGGATGCAGTGTATTTTACAATTTGACAAGTTGGAACTTTGTAAACTGACAATTGGGTACAGACGATGGTATCCATTTATCTCATATATGTCTTGTTGAGGCAAAGCTGTCAGAAGAAATCTTATCACATGGTGCCCCATTTGTTTTCTGTAGTGATTTATGATGGTTTTGAAAAGGTCTTGTGATCCCATAGGCTGCCACGATTCTCTGACTCTTCTCTGTCAATGGATCAGATTTTTGACATTTTCTGAGAGCATTCAGAAAAGATTTGATAAATCAGCTTGTGGTGTTTATTTTAATTGATCTGAAGCCCATTCCTTCAAGAATTCATCAAACACTGTGACAGGGTCTGGGTGTGCTGCAGTGAAATGAAAGAACTGGGTTGGCCATGCTTCTGTGATGATGATATAGATATTTTGTTGAAAGTTTATGCTCACAGACGAGAAGATGTCATAACTAATTTAGAATGTTGTAAATCTTTTGACACAGATTCTAATTCATAAATCTCATCCATCACATGTGATTCATGAAACGATAGACAACCTTTGATGAGAAGGTACTTTTGTGTGTGTTCCAAGTTCTTTGCATTTTTTTCCTCTTCAGAAATAAATCACTCCAGAACAACAGAATTCTGTTGTGAAAGTGGTGCTGTAAAGGTCTCTCATTCTTTTGCATCTGTTCTTCTTCTCATAAGGGGTAACATTTCTTCTCTTTAAGAAGCAAATAAATAAAACCGTGTGTGTGTGCGCATGTGCTTCACTTTACAACAGGGAGAAAAAATGTAACTGATTGCAGTGGTTCTGGTTGAGGAGTCATCACATTTGGCTGGTATAACCTGGGTCTCTTTTCTTCTCTCACAGGAACCTCCATCTGTTGAAAACATCACCACAAACACCTGTCCTGATCAACCACAGTCAGTGTCTTTGATCTCTTCACTCATTCCTGTTGTGCTTGGTTGGTAAACCTGTAAGGACACCATTGCAGGATCTGAGCCTCTCTCTTATCAGCCAATCCACTCTTTTTCCTGCTAAGTTGAGGCATTGCTGCTGAGTGGTGGCTGTGGATGGTCAAGGAGGGAATTTGTGGTGGTGTATTTGATCTCTCTAATTAAGGGAAATGAGCATGGGATGACTGATAAGCAGGCTGGCCTATCAGGCAATGAATGATAATAAATAAATAAATAAATGTCACTCAGCGGTGTTGCCAAGAAAACTGCTGAGGACTGGTATCAATCAATGTCTGTTTATCTGTCTAGGACTCTGTCTTCAGATATAAAGTTTAGGTAACTCCAGACATTGTCTGAATAATAAAGTGGCAAAGCCAAGCATTCAGAAGTTAGGTGGTCTTAGAATTAAAATTAAGTTTGCCAGTACAATATTCATTTACCATCCTTCTGAATACACATTTTGATATCCTCCTTGTGGTAAAACCAAATAGAGAACTGAGTGAACAATTATTCATTGTTCTTATTTCATGCACGGAACCCAGGTGACCATATATTCTTTTCTTGCAATAATCTGTTTCGCTTGCATTTTAAATTCTGCATGGAGTGAGACTACTGCCTCTTTTCAAAATGATAAGTTGCTACATCTCTGCATTGTTTTTTTTTCTTAGAAGTGCTAGATATGTGGCCTGTGGAAGAAAAGCACCATCAAGTTTGTGCTCAACACCGCTGGTGTATGAGACAATATAAAAGGATCCTTAGTGCAGATTTTAATGCTGAGCCTTTAGTGAATTCTTGAGAATATGTGCAAATCACAGTTTCCAAAATCTTACAACTTGGTCCCATACTCATTTGAAGAGATAAAACATGCTTTTCTGAAATGAAGACATACACCTCTTTCAAAATTCCGCTCCAGAGGAATAAAGCTGGACCTCTTCAGTATTTGGTAGTAATATATGCTCATGTCAGAAAGTCTATTTCTCCTTGCTATCTTTCTTGAAAATTTTCAAAACAGTTATGGCTGAAGGAAACATCAACCAAATAAAATGCAGCCTGGGAAACTGGATAAATGACTTTTTGTGGGATACTTCACAATGGCTGGAATAGCATCAGGTAACCATCACAGACTGAAGAATGAATCTAAAGTGTTCACCATCCACTCAGTGCAGGGATTTATAGGTTACTAATTCCTTTTTGCCATTTATTGCAGACCTCACTGTTGGGTACTGGAAAGGTCAACAGTTTCTCCTGACATACATGGGTCAAGGAATTCAGAGTTACGTTTTTTTGCCTGGCTTATTTCTAAGTTTATTTCCAAGTTTATTTCCCTTACTTCTTTGTACGCTTCTTTTGCATATGCTTAAGCAAAGATTTGTCTGCTCACATGATTATGGGTAGACCTGCAAAGCGATTTTAAAGGCTCTTTCTTTAAGCTGAGAGAGGAGCCATCAGCATGGCGTGTTTTTCAATGCAGTGTTCTGCTCCTCCATACAAAGAAGAAAAGTTTAAATTTCCTGCAGCACTGCAGTATTCCACATGCCATCAAATGGGGAAGATTGAGGGTTAAGTAGGCATAATAGAAGGTGAGGGACTGAACATTTGGACTCTGTGCTTTTCTTTTCCTCAAACTTCTCCTTTTTCTTTCATCCTGTCCATCTTTGCCTTTCATTATCGTTGGTTTTTTTCCTCTAGAGTAACAGTAGCATGAAAGCAGTTGTCTGTGTGCCTGATTCTCAACCCTGCCATTTCATAGACATCTTTAAAGTCATCGAGATCCTAACTTAATCTGATATTGGGCCAAGACTCAACAGACAGATTCAATTGCAATTAATCTCCCAGTCATTTTGGTCCAGTGTATCCAGGTTCAGTCTTGACGTACAGCACCCTTACTACCCCACTGTGGGCTGTCTCCTTAACAGAGGCATTTCCAAAGTGTGTATATTGCTTGACCATTTTTCTTAGAAGAATAAATGTATGTGAGAATTTAGAATGGACATTTCAAAGGGACAGAGCCACTATGTAGAAACAGTCATAAAAAGCTGTTTAAAAGATACCCTGGACTCTCTAAGATGGCAGTTTTAAAAAGTGCTGGCAGCTCTTAGTACTGTCTTTAAAATCCCAGCACATTGCCAAGAGGCAAAGTTTTCCAGTATGTCTGTAATTCAAGGTTTTTGTAAAATTGTTTTTTATTTGACCAGCTGCCAATCTAATCAGTTGGTAATGAACTTTGTGTTTTAGCTGTAAGCTTAAGTAAGAAAGCAAGCGAGCACTCAAAGTTTGCAACAGCAGGATCAACAGATTTTTCAATGTTACTTCTCCATCAAAGCAGCGAATAATTTGGAATTTAAATGAATGGTAGAATTAACCAGTTTTTCAAATTCTTCCAAGGGTGCCTGAGCTTCTAATCTCAGGATTTTCCACTCAAGAAAGCTAAAAAAGAAATATGCTTCAAACATTGTTATTTTTAATCTCCAACGGTGTTCTCGGTTTCCTGCCACCACCACCACCACCAAAATATTGAGTGGCTTTCACTCTTCCCAAAGTGTATTTTTTTTAAGTGGTCATTGTAAATAAGTAACGTTTAATAAAATGCATTCTGGAATAAACAGATCTGCCAATCATAAAGCAAAAAAGAACAAAAACTGGTTAATGTTGGCATTAGCAATTAGGATTGTGCCATCCCCACTTGATTTGTGGATTTGGATCTTGTTTAGGAAGGAAGGAAAGTGATTTTATGAACTCTTCACTGAAGGTTAATTCAACAAATATCATATTCAAGTCCTCTTTTTCTTCTGTTATTGTGTACCATCTTTTTAATGTCATTCAGGGGAACATAGAACTTGATGCTCAGCTAGTATGAATTTTCCATGGCTGCATTGAAACCAATGGAGCCGGACCAATTTACTTCAGCTAGGGTGTGCCATTTATTTTAAAAAATAAATTATTCTGAGTGCATATTAGAAAAGTGATTCTGTAGACATTTGGCAACAATGGGCAGTTGTTGATTATTCCTTTTTTGCTTTACAGAAGCAACCTCTGATAAATCTCATCAAATGATGCTTAATACAGAAGCTCTGGCAGTTTATATTAGTGGAAGACATCAGGTTAGGTGTTGTGTGAGTTAAAAAAGCATATCCTTGCTAATTAATTTATTTTCCATATTGGCCTGCATTGGGTACAGATGCTTTCATCCAACCTGAAAGGTACCATGGCAAGCAGGTGTTACAACAATCTTAGCCCAGAGGTATCCAAGTCTTTTTGCCTGGCGGCGTTCCAGCTACAGACTGGAACTAGCTTTTGGAGAGGTTGTCAGTGAGATTGATTGCATTTTGGAATTTCCATTGATTAATTATCTCTCCAATTCTTCACCATAGGCAACACTCTGAGTTTTGAGACTATGCATTAAAACTTACTGTGCTTGTGTTCATCAGGTTGAAAAATTGTGGGATTTTGATAGGTCATATCTTACAGAAAGGGCGACAGAGGTGGTTAGATGTAGCTGTGCTGCTGTACTTCTTCACAGACAACAGAGAAAACCATCCAGGCAGGGTTTTCTTACAGAATTTGCAGCTAGCTGTCATAATTGCCAGTAGTCACATTGCCAGTGGTCTTACTTCAACAGCAATGACAATTCATGGAGTTATGTTAGTTTTTCTTTGCTGTATACAAAGATTAGCACAGCTCAGCATAAAGAAATAGCACAGTACTTCTTATTAAAATTATGCTATTGCTTACAAACTTAAATATGGAAAGATCCAAATAGAAAAGCCACTCTTGTTATTCGTTTACCATTCTAAGCTGACGAAGAAATATTTATTTCAGCAGCCACTTGTAAAAACCTCTTTCTAATATAAATCTTGGGTCTTAAATGAGTGGAGCAGTAGACTAACCAGCTTAATAAAAAGAGAGAGATGATACGCAACTAATGGACAGGGCATTGCAACCAGGTGTTATCAAATCATTCGTTGCACTAAGTGCTCTCTCAAGTTCTGTTGTAAAAACAATTAAAGTACTGATGGCAGGCTTAAGTTACTTCAAATCATTTGGCAGAATTGATCCACAATTATCTTTGTAATCCCTGAAGCCCCAACCACTAAGTCCTCCATCCACTTTATATTTCCTACACACAGTTCTCATACCTGTCAGCTGCCGTGCAGTATCCACTGGAACCAGCAACTTCACTGGACCCAAGAATTCCAAACTCTAAATCTGCTTGTGCTCTGAGTACTCAAGTGTACAAAACACCTGTATGACAGTATACCCATCAGCTTTCAAAGACTTTGTAGTTTGTAGTCACGATTGCTGTGTATAGGAACGTGTGTGATAATGGAATAAGTGAGACATCAAATTAGATGCTCTCTGTGGACACTTATTTAGTATTTGAAAGGGTGTTGGTTTCTATTTAGTGTCACAAGGCTTGCAGTCATTCTGCTTTTTAGGAAACGTTATGCTCATTTCTAGTGTGAATCTCAAAAAGAAAGAGAAAAACGCCTTTAGTGGAGTTTTGTATGAGGTCTCCAAAATGTAATACAGATATTATCATATCAGATGAGTAATTCATATGGCATGGCACCTTTTCTCTGGCAGTTTAGAAACACAACTCCCCTTGGCAGGGAAAATGTCAGTCCAAATGATTAGAGTTTAGCAGAGTTACATGTACCAGAGCACAAAATACGACAATGGCAACTGTTAGACCGCCTGAATTACAGGCAGTGAATTTTTTGATACTCATAACAATTTGGAGATTTGTGCCTTTCACATCATCATTGTAAAACCTAGAAGCCAGATTTTTTTCTGTGGCTAATGACATGAGGGCAGAGGCATGAGTTGCAGATGACGAAATTTTGCCTGACTTTCACCTTGGGGATGTTAGACCAGAATATGCCCACAGCAGGTAATAATGGAAGAGGTGCCAGATGGCTTAGTGATGGGGGGATGAGTTGGTACATGACTTAACCTCTCCAATTTTGAGCCACGAGGTCAAACCAGAATAGTCCCACTGGAGACTTCACTGTGGGAATCTGTGGCTGAGAAGATTTTTTCTTGTGCAGCGCCTGTGCAGTATAAAAAGAACAAAGCAGGGCCAAGAACACACCCCTGTTTTATGCAGAATTAATGTAGGCATCCGTTTCACTGTCACCAGCCCTGACCCTTGGATAGAAAGGGGGTTTAATTGCCTTCCTACTGTTAAAGTTTATCCCCACTTGTTTAGTCTCCCCAGTTCAGCCATCAGGCGTCAATGCACTTTTGTTTGTTTTAATGCCAACATATTGAACCATTAGAACAGAAGGCACCACTTAGTCCATTACCCAGTCAATTTTCAGTTTAAATACCATTCTTGTAGGCTCGTAAGGGATTAGAATTGGTTTGAGTGGCGCAGTGAGCTTTGCAGTCTCTATTGCACAAAACAGGGAGTTATTCTGTCTCTTTGATAATAAGTTGCTGAGAGTAAGGGAAGAAAACAGAATTTTAGTTATTGAATATTTAATTCTGGACAGCAGTTTAATCAGAAGTGGGATTTGGGCAATTGCTCTGGCCCCCACCTAACATACTACAGTTTCAGTTCTTAGTATTCCTTAATTATCCCACTGAGATGTTTGAGGAGCAACTAGTAGTAAATGAACTTGGCAAATCAGCTATTACCCAAGTAATGAAATACAAATACATATGTTTGACAATTCTGCAGGGAAATTGTCGAAGCTAGGATTCTCCATGGATTGTATTGGCCAAGAGAGAAAAAACAGGTGTTGTTATCAAAATCTGTATACAAACAAATTGACTAGAGTTTTAAAATAATGTGAAGCTTTTTTCCCCTTCAGCTAATTCCAAGCATGTTGGTTCATGTATGGAGAGCACTGATTGTCAAATAATGAATCTGTAACGGTTGTGGATTCACAGTGACGTAGTTCTAAACATTCAAGGATTTTACATTAACATTATATCTAAGGATGCGTATCAACTTTGCATCTAACCTTAAACAAAGGAGAGTTCAGCTCTGCTGAGAAAATTGATTTTATTCAACAGTAAGGCGAGGGAAATTAGTACATTCAATATTTGTAGAAAGAAAATAAGCAAAGCCCCCAAGTCTCGGTGCTTTGAGATTGTTCTTTGTTTTAGTAATTATACCTTTATATGTTAGATCTCATATTTGCACTTTCAGAAGTATTCTAAATGGTTTATGCATCAATCATGTCCTGAACCTGCTGGATTTCTACACAATTTTACAATGAACTTACAGCCAAACGAATTCAAAGTGAAACTGAGTTTTAACTTTCTAGCTGTAGCTATCTCATTCTGTCTGTCCAGGACATTAGAACAATTTAATTAGTAGCCAAATGTCAGTTGCCTCTAGTTCATTCGCATGATATCTCAATGTGCTAATTTCTCAAATTAACGTAATTTATTATTTAAGCTGTCTTTGATTTCAGGGACGGAGTTGTTTGAATTATTTCATCTGAGGCCTTTTATTCACATGCAAGAGGACACAAACAGGAATACTTCATCAGGATGCATTTACTAATGTTTACTGTAGAACGATAAGCCAACATAAAGCTAGGAAAGCCTCTCAAGCCTCACAGATCTCCATTTTGCCATTAGCCATACCAGTTTAAATAGTATGCCGCAAAAAATATCGACAGGTCAAGTACAGCAGAGAAGAGTGTGTGTCCCAGTGGCCTTTACACTGACAGTTTCTCCCACATTAAAGAGTTAACTAGCAGCCTACCAGCTCGGAGTGGAAGCTAATGAATGAAATGGAGATTGATATAGACTCTCTTTGGAGGTGCATCGATCTGTATCTTCTGAACTCAGCTTAGGAATTCTGCAGGCAGCATTGCATGAGTAGCCCTGGCATGGTGCCCATTAGCAAATAACTCTTTTAATGTTTGTCTTCAATTGATTCACTTATTGTTGTACTGACTACTATGTAGTTCTGCAAACTTTCTTCTATTTTGCCACTGTAGTAACAAGTTATGTAAAGGTCTACAACAGGAATTTGATTTTGAAAGTACAAAACCGAAGCAAATTCTCAAGCAACTTTATTCATTCTGCTTATTTTCTTCTGCCGCTCCCCGCCCCTACCCCAAATAGCATGTGATTATTCAACTGACATGTGTAAATGCCACATGCAACCAAAAATTGCAAATTTCAATAGTTTTATAAATCATTTTATTGTGCTACCTAAGTTGATATCTTAGAGCAAGCACAAATTATGTGCTCTTAACTGTGAAGTACATTCATGTATTGCTTTAAATTTATACTGAATTATAAAAGCGTATGTAGGAATCATTTATTTTTTCTGGTGGTCTCTAGCATGGAATGTACCTACAAAGAAAAGTTTCAGCAGGAAGGCCTTCCATCTTTTCTGCTTGGCAGATCAGGAAAGGTTGGACCCTTGTTAAACAGCAGAGAGAGAATTAATCTCCCAACTTCAGCTGTCTGAAAAGTAGTCAGCTAGTTCAAGTTTAAGTCTAAGTTGCTGTACAGTCAAAGAGCTCCTGTCTTGAGCACCTGTGAGTAGTTGTCTCTAGTCTCTCTCCATCAACTAGGGAGGAAGCATGTACAACTAGCCTTGGCTATGTCTCAAGGTTTATGCTATGAAACCTACACAATATCTATAGGTTGAATGCTTAACCCTGTAAGCAAATATATGTATGCAGACAAGCTAGTGAAACCAACCAGAAACGATGACCTAATATTGCTGAGGCAATGAAAATCTCAAAACCCTGCACCGCCTGCAAAATCTCAGTAGAGACTTTTGGCTGTAGGCTTCATCACACAGAAAATTCAAATCTGGATCATGGCTCTCCACATTTTATGTATGTAGATATCCATTTTCAAAGCGTATCAAATTTTAAAACTAGTAACTCTAAAAAGTTAGAAGCATTCAGGGGTGATTTTTCTGCCTGCAATTGAAGTTGTCATTTGGAGAGATAGACAGAAGCCACTTAGTGGCATTTTACAGAAAAGTTTAAACCAAACACATTTAAGAATAACCTACATTGTTCCATCTGTTCTCTTTTTCTGTCAAAAGTTTTCTGTCTACCTTTTGTTTTTCTTTGCACACTTTTGTTTTTCTGCCTGCAGTGTAGGCAGAGAGATCTTTTCATGGTAAAATAATTGTTTTGATTATAGGCTTCAATCAAGCATTTGTAAATCAAGGTGGAACCTGATGTAAAACTATTGGTTCCTTTGAAATATTTTTTGTATTGAAAATCAAAACAAAAAAAATTTTACATAAGAATTTAAAATGCTAAAATTAGAATATTTAATAGAAAATTATTGAGAATTTGTGGTTATTATTTTGATGGCTTTTCATCGTTGACAGTTGTAATTGCTATCAAGTTAGGGTTTTTTTCTTAATCTTCGTGTATCTTCTGAAACTCTTTTGCTTAGGTGTCGACTTAGAGTTGTAAGGATTATAGTTTATTAATTTAGGAAGTATTAAGTAAAAACCTTATTCTTGCAATCTAAGCACATCATTTATTACAATGATTATTGTTTAATTTCTTTCCTGGAACTGCCTATTTTGATTAAGAATTTGACATGATAAAAAAGTTAGGAAATTTTAATTTGTACAAAAGTGCACGTCTTCTTGTTCACTTTAATTTAACTCACACTTTACAGTAAAATGTGCTTTGGTTTTAATCATTACACTTATAACTCCATTGACTTTGGGGAATTGTTTCTGACTTACACCATGGCAGATGAGAATCAGAATTAGGTCTAACGCAAGCATATTTCTTAAGACGGAAACAAAAGAATAATTATAAGTAGTTTTTGCCTTCTGAACCTAATGGATTGTCAGGCATGCTTGACATTATTCTATAGGCAAGGCCACAGAAAATCAATACATCTTAGGCAAGGTTTAATTTATTTGTAGGTTCTTACAACTAATGACTTTCCTTTTCTGTTTGTTGATTTTCTTTTTAGCTTTTGCTCTCATGAATAGCTACAATTTTATCCTCCCATTGTAGCACAAACTACAAGAACTGTGATGTCATTATAATTTCTGTAAAAGACTAGATATGTGAAAAAAGAACACGAAAATGAAACTGTACCTTAAAAGAATTTGGCACAATAGAAACAAGCTTCTCTGACTCTCACCTTGGACAACACAATGTAGTTTCTACTATAATATTTTTGTTTATATTACAGCAGCACCTGCAGCCTCCAAGTAGTCTTGAGTGTCTTCATGCCAGGCGCTATATGGTCATATTCTTATTGAAAATATCTCCTGTGATGATTTTCTCATCTGAATAGAACAAACAGTAGTATGAAGGAAAGCAATGCTGTCATTGTTCATAAGGAAATGAGTTACCAAGAAATGAAGCAAGATACCCAAGGACACTTAGAAACATTGCAACTTAGAAATTATTTATAGATACTCAGGATAAATACAGTATCCTGCATACCAGGACTAAGTTTTCAGTCTTATACTGGATGATTTTCTTGTTGAAAATATTTTCAGTTGCGCCACAATTCACGTGTGCCCATTCTGTAAACAGCACTGCAGTAAAGCTAGCTTTCATGTGCTCGATGCTATTGTGCAGAGGTGCAAATTGTGGAAAGGAAGATTCTCCTTTTGCGAGAAGTTTTCAGTGAAAATGTAGATGGAGGTTGCTTTTCGGTTGTATGGGGAAAAGTTGCATTTGGCTTAGCAATAATAACTCTATGGTTCTACTGTAAGTTAGTGTATTACCAGATCCCATTTCTTCCAGTTAGACATCCCCATCTTTTCATGCATGCTTCACATGCTACAACTCAGGGCATTGACTCCAGCACGATTTCAGTTAGTCAGCATTGACAAACAGATAAGCTACTCTCAGACATAAATGGGATTTTAACTTGTTCCACCAGAATCATAAACATTTGTGACTACGTGGCCAACTTCTAGCAAAATTTTGTAAGTAGGAATTGCTATATCACTGTCTTCCTTAACAACACAAAGACATTTCAGCACAAAAGTGGAACTGTGCAAGACTGAAGTGAGGAAGTAGAGGGTATATAACAGTAAGATCAGGCATTTCAAAGCGATTCTTTACACCGGTAATAGATACGGCAAATGTATGGATTTTGTTAGGATTCTTCTGACAGCCATGAACACAGATATACTTTACAGTAATGTAACTGTCCTAAATCCCTAGTGGGGAATACAATGACTTCTAGTATTATTTTTCACCACACTGGCTACACTAAAGAAGCAATATTTGATTAATTTCTTGAAGTTATTTGACTTTTTTTAAAAGGCTGTGATAACCATTTAACCTTGGTTTAGTTCTAGTTGTTCAACCGATGTTATACCTGATCTAAAAAAAAATCAGATACCTAGACAAAGATAAATTACTACAGCAAATACACAAAAGGTGTTTCATATGTGTCTCACAATATTTGCTACAGGATAGGACTGTAAGAATATAACTCCAGGATTTTGGGCTACATCTTTTTCTGATTTACTTGCATCTGTGTTTTTCTCTGTATGTTTATGTCAAGAGAGAATGGAAACTGTAGCAGACCTTTTAGCTTTACCTAATATAATACCAGAGCTGGACACAGTACTCCAAGTGGGGTCTCACCAGAGCAGAGTAGAGGGGCAGAATCACCTCCCTTGACCCGCTGGCCACGCTTCTTTTGATGCAGCCCAAGATAAGGTTGGCTTTCTGGGCTGCAAGCGCACCTTGCCAGCTCATGTTGAGATTCTCATCAACCAACCCCCCCAAGTCCTTCATCTCAGGGCTGCTCTCAATCCATTCTCCACCCAGCCTGTATTTGTGCTTAATCTTTCACTTACGTTTTATTCTAGCAGCTCATTGCGTTGACACTCATATTTGCCCTGGACACCAGGTGTAAGTTGATATTTTACTGAAATCTACATATACTTTGACTTCTAAGTTACCAAATTTTTAATTGTTAGCATAAAACTGAGATTTCAGCGAGGAGGAAGGCAAAATCCATCAGAAGCCTTGCTTATATACTCAAAAAAATAAAAATGTGAAGGTGACAGCATTCTGGAAACCTGTTTCAAACTACACTTCCATTGCAGGGCAGGGAGTGCATAAGCTTCCCTCTCACTAAGAATTCCTAGGGAAAAGATTTTACCCTCCGCACTTCATCAGTGGACGTGCATAGAAAGGGCACTCTTTCCACTACTGACCTCAAGAAAAGTGCATGCCCTTGCATGCACATGCAGATGTTTATACATAGATATCTCCCACCAACATAAAAGAGAAATAACCTTCTTTTTTTTTCCTGACTTTGGAAGCTTTGGCCTAAATTGAATTAATTCTTATCTACCTCTATCTTTAGCATAGAAAACATGCTTTAAAATCCTGTTTCTTTTTGAAAACGACATACCTCTCAGAAATGAAAAGTGCAGTGAGTCAGTACAGATGTGTTAAAACGCTCATACAGCTAATATATGACTCCTAGTAACATATCAGGGTACAGAGGATAATTTCGTACCATTGGAATTCTTTGATTAAGCTCAAATCACGCTGTGGTTTGGTGGAAGCTTTACATGTGGGATGCTATTATGCTGACAAACAAG
>VZSZ01004110.1:494645-514645 GCA_013398815.1 Ibidorhyncha struthersii
AAACTCCAGTTTATTTCAAAGAGACTCAGTAGATGGAAAATTTAATGATATTTATTTAGAGTGCTTTTTTGATGTAATTTAGGCTGGTTAGAAGTCTATGGTCAGGGAGCCAAATTCTCAAAAATGTGTTTTAAAGATTTAGAACTAGTTTGCTATGCATTAGAATGCACTACTGCGAATATGAATATATTCATTTTTATATGAGGTTTAACGAAACAGATGTATATCTTACTAGCTAAGATAAAGGCATGAGTAATGGTTGTTGAAAGTGTGGGGAGTGGAGTTACTTCTTCCTGAAGAAGAAACTTACCAGGTAGGACTTTGGGATGTTATCAGCACACTCTTTTATTAACCATAATAAATGGCTGCATTTAGTAGGATGTGCAAAACCCTGTTTAAATATTCAGGGTTTGAGACTGCTTGTTACTAGAGCTGCTGTAGATTTTACCCACCCATCCAGAAGCCCAAACTATGCCTAATAAACAATGGATATGGGAAAAGAGGTTGGTGTCTTGAATCGAGAGTGAAATCTACAGCCGCAATGCAATAGTGCACAGCTCAGCTTTGAATCTTTAAAAAGGCTTTTTATGCTTCCTAGACACTGCAGCATTACACTCTGGTGTATCAAGAAGTCTGCTGGTACTGTTTCAAAATCCCATTTCGTAAACAAACTGAAAGTGGAGGGCTCCAGACACTTCATAGAAATATTCTGCCTTGCACACAGAAAATCTAACAAATGTTGATTATTTGTTACAACCACACAGCATAGGCTGTCTTCAAAGCTTTATTATGGAGCAAAATTCCAGCAAAAATTATGCAATCAATATACCATTCATTATTACCCTCATTGTAGTGTGGTCAGTGGATGTGATTCACAATCTAAGTAAATCAAAAAATGACATCTGCTAGCATCAGTGAGAAGTGGATCAGGCCCTTTAAGATCTAAACAAAACAGAGCTGTTGCCAAAGAGATTTAATAACTTGAAGCATTAAAAGACAATGAGTTAGGGAAAAAAAAAAAGGGCTTGCCTTAAGCAGCAGAAACGCACGCTTTTTTTTCACTTTCTCAATTTTGACATTTTAGTTTTCCTTTGCAACATGGGCTAGAAACTTTCTCCATCTTTGGAGGAAATTTGAAATTCTGTACTGTTTGTGTGATTCCAGAGTCTAGGACTTTAAGGAAAAGACAAAGTTACTGCAAGTCTTGCAGTTAAGTTATGCAAGTTGGCAACCCTGCAAAGGCTAGTAGTTCACACAACTATGTATACTTCTGTAAATAATAATGAGCATTCAAAAATTAAATATGCAAAAGAATTTAGATAAACCCTTCTCAGAATTCCCAGGTTTTATGAGAATCAGGAAATAGGACTTTAAGCCCAGTTGTTCAATTTTTTGTGCGCTCTGTACCCAATTTTACTTTCTTCCCTTACTCTTCATGCATTATTTTATGTTACTTGTTATTTGGCCAAACTATTTGTTCTACAGTTAGTATTTCCAAAGGACTTAGGCCTGATTTGTCTTGCCTTTTTGAAAATATATACCTGTATTTTCCCATCCCCAAATTGAACTGCACAACTGAAACTATCTGCTGGGTGTCTTTAGTTACACAGGGCTTTAAAATCATCTGAGTAATTGTCAAAGGTATGCAGACACCGAACTTAGACTAGTCTTTTGAATGTTTTTATTGTTTTTATCAAATTCCCTTCTATTAATCATATATTTGGGGATTTGTGATACACAGAGCAGTAAATGTTGGAATGCTTTTATCACAGGATCTCTCAGCTACAGCTGTGTAATATAAAAACTGTAGATTGACACCATGAGATTTCTTCTTTTCCCTCTGTACGTTACATCATCAAGTCTCATTTCATGTGCTGTCTGTTATAGTCTGAAGGTCTTCATAAGATCCTGTTCAATAAATATGGGAAATAAATTATTAGACTTCCTTTTTTGATTACCTTCTCCAGTTGGTTACTCCAGAAAAGGAAGCTCGATGGTGAGGGCCTTGGAAGCTTGAATTTCATGTTCAGCTGCAACGTTCTTTTGTGATCAGGGGAAAACCAGGGATAAGTTTCTGACTATTTCACATGTGCAACAAAACCCTTTAATGACTGTCTCCATTTTTGCCAAATAAAACAGGTGAGAGCATAACAAAAAACATGTTCAGTTGGACTACTTTAGCAAAGGGCCTTAACCTCTCAATTTGGGTGACAGAGCATCTCTCTAAACTGCTCGAGCAGGTCAGCCAAAACAGCAGGTCAGAGCTGCCTCTGGCTAAATGCGTGTTCATCAGTGGCTGCTGAGTACAGGGAGAGTTCGTCTAGAGAAGAGCAAAGTTCTTGGAGAGTGGGATGTGGCCTGAAATTAAAGCAGGTAACTGCAGAGAATGGTGGGCATAAACTGTTTCACTATAATCTTTACGTGTTCCTCCTGACAATTATGTCATGCTCTTTACCTTACTTTTCCTGGTTTAGTGGCTCACGACTTATTACCAGATTGAGCAAATATTATTAATTTTCCCTTAAAGATGATCTGTGCTTTCAGACTGAAACTAAGACAATTTCCAGTTTTTCATTAAGTAGAATGTATCATAAATTGTGGAGTCTGAACCTTCTTGTAATCCTGAAGTGGATCCCATTTTTCTGCTGTTGCTCTATTTGTGCATGCTGTAGAACTCTCTGGCTGCTTGGAAGACTGTGCGTTCTGTGGCTTGTGTATGATAGATTGAGTATTTTCTCCTAGTGTTTTGAGGGGAATTACAACAGTCCTCATCCGTTGTGTAGCTTACGTTTGACTCAATTTACAGCATGTTCCCAGGCATATTGAAGTCTCAATGACATTCTCAGTTGTCAAATAGCAAATTAACTAATATCCTATATTTTATATTAACTGTTTCTCTGGGTTGTTGCTTTTATTTCAAAACTTCAAATAATATAATTATGCTTACAAAAAGAGGTACTACTAAGCTCAAATAAAGAAATATAAAAGTCCTATTGCAGTGCTTTGAAACTGAAAGTCTCACACCTATGTTTCACATCGTATAAAGCTGTGCCCTAAGTTACACTGTTCAGTAGTCGTAAACTGTCCTTTCATCTGTCAAGGTTAATTTACAGAAAATGACCAATTTATTTATTCTGAAGTAGAGAAAAATTGTAAAGTATTTCTTTCCTAAGAGACTCATGCGCAATAAGCAAAATATTTGTTTCTAAACAGCAAGGTTTTCTCCCATCTCTGATAAAAGAAGAAAACAGCACCTCTTCACCTTTCAGATTGGCTCCTTCATATTATTCATGCTGGTCTTTTCTCACTAATTTTATGATTATAATGAGGCAATGGTGTGCTAGTTAGCACAGAATGACCTTCTAATTGAAAAGCTGTAAATTCAGTCTCAGTGGCCAGCACTGGCGGAAATTTAAATAAATAGGTCTGCAAAGTCCTTACGATGGGCTGGCCTCTTGACCAGGGCCCTACCAAAGTCCTAGTCACCTGTCATCTGGTGATGCTTTATAACTTCTTAGTGTTAACTGTCTGTCTTGTTACAAGTTAGGTTAGCATGAGAAGAACAAAGAGCAAGGAGTCTTTTATTGGTTAAACAGAGGATTTTGCATTTGAATATCTTCAATATCTGATCTAATACTATACTCTATAAAGCAGCCTCTCAGTCACATAAGGCTTACTGTTTAATTTCCAAAACATGATAAAAAGCTGGCCAGACTGATGCATCAATAATTCCTGTCTCTTTATACAGTTTTTCTTGATCATGGTTTTAATGTTTGTGCATTTATTATTATTTGAAAGCACTAATAACATTGGTTTAATGAGGTTTTCTTTCTGACAAGCACTTAAGATTGGTGCTCAGATACTACAGTGATAAGGTCTTTTCAAGTGTTAGGGAAGATGGATGGATAGTTGTGAGCAACTCTGAGCAATTGTGCAGCGTTCAGGGTGTCTTAGAGATAGACAGTTTATGAAATGGTCACAGCACATTATCCTACCCACACATAAATAAATACCTCTCAGGATCTTGATGTTGGTGCTTGGCACTGTCTCACTAATGTTCATAACATGAGCTAACACTATATTAGTGACAACTAATAAGAGTTGATAGTCTTGTATAACATAGAGCAGCTTTATGCTGTCAGTATCGCGCATCTTTATCAGGAATACATCATACAGACAATGGACATTTTCCATATCCTTTAAAGTTTTGCATTCTGTATATTTGGTTGTTAGACAAATAGAGCAAGCTTTGCTGACTTCATTTTCATTCTTGGCAGCATGTTTTTATCATAAGGCAGATAGTCATTAATTTACAGAATCAACGCTGGGAACAGCTTTTGTGATCTCATATTAAATTTTCCCCTGAATCCGCCCCTTGGCAAAAATTACTCACATCGTTAAAAAATATTTAATTAGGCTGTAGTTTATACCCAGCTCACTGGGGAAATGTTGGAATTAATATGATTTGCATGAATTCTGTTTCTCTTTTTCTGTTAGAGATTAGTTTTGAATTCAGTTCAGAGGGTCGCTGACACTGCCAAGGACTCACAATCGTGAAGGTCAAACAGGTAGCAAATACTTCCCCTGGGTAGCTTCCCTGAAAAGACAGCTCAAAATTGCTTTTAATTATGGGTTACCTAAAAGGCCACTTGCTGTTTTTATTTTTCCACAGATCTCTGAAACATTATGTGGCTGGAAGTTCTAGGTAGACCACATCAGTTCAAATCTAAAACAACCTAAGTCATGTTTTCATGCTTTTTCTTTTCTTAAAAATGAATAGCATACAAACCCCAAACAGAGATTCATGTATGCACATGAACAGGCATACATATGTATACGTATATGTTTAAACCAAGCAATTTTTGGTGGCTGTTCCTCTGTTGCAGAGGAGGGAACCCAAAAATCTCTTTCTGTTTCCTAAGGCTTGTAGAAAAAAATAAAAAAGAATGTTTTGGCAGGAAAAATATTTTCCTTCATAGCAGTGCATCCACTGGCTTCATTATTCTTCACAAGATAAGATACAATGTTTAGTTATGCATTTTCTTGTTTATGATTTCAAGGGTTAGAAAAAACCCTGGGGATCCACAATCCCGTGCTTTTTAAAAAGAGAATTTAATGGAAACTTTAATTAATAATCTAATCAATCAATTAATCTCCGTTACATAAGTGTCGAAATCTAATTCTCCTTCACAGCTCTATCTATACATAGAGAAATGAAATGGCTGCCCACTTATCAGGATGACAGGGAACTGTTGCAGACACAAGGAAAAGTGAAACTGTAATAGTTTTGTGAAGCTAGCACAGATAATATAATGCTAACAAAGTACTCCTGAATTTGGGATAAATCACAATATGTCAGCGTGGTGAGCTGTTGTGCAGTTCATTTTTTCTTTAGACTAGTATAAGAATGTAAGAACAGTCCCGCAAATAGTTAGGGGTTGGCTCATTTGTTTTGTGGAAACTCTGACAATTATGGCATATCAGTAGTCAAAAAAATCCTGTTAAATAGTGAGCTTCATGTAGTGTTGACTTTTGCCTTGAGTTCAGAAAATGTAAACCATCTGCTTTATGAAATATGTGCAGACCACACCATGCTGTTGACTAGCCAACTGTTGATAAATAAATATTTATATACCAAGTGATTTATATAGGGCTTCTATCAGTACTACAAAGGTTAGAGTCAGTTTGACCCTTATTTCTAGGTCTGCGAGTCAATCCAACCTCTTTGGAACCTGGAACCCTGCCAGAAGTGCCTGCAGTACTGATGGCAATTTAATTGATAACAATGCAGATGAAGATTCTTTTGTGCACAAACTCATCTCCAAAGCAGACTCTCTGTGTCTGTATGCTTCCAAATACTCCAAAAATCCATTAAAAGAGCCTTATGTGTAGGAAAGAGAATTAAATCATAGATAGGGCTGCACATGTGTTGTACAGCTTCTGTCGCCAAGCTTCTACTTTCTTTTGAAAAGTGAGTTCTTATAAGTTCAATGTGTAAAAATACTTAAGGGAGAGTTTTGCAATTTAGTGAAGAGCCTTTTGCAAAGAAATATAAAAATATAAACCAACTTTGGAAAAGGAAATCAATGCTTTGTATATCCTTAGCAATGTATTTAATATTTTGGGCTACAGACCATGTGCTGCAGTCAATTCAGTCTCTACCTCTAAACCTCTATAAAGTCTGAAATTTAAGAATTGTATTACACTTTGAGTAGAGACTCTACGCATAGGAAAATATGGTTTATGGGCAATTTTTGGACTGCAAAAGGCTAATTAGATATTTACACCAAGATCTCATTTAGCGTCCTTTAGTTCTTTCCTACAGTAATAGAAAAAGCAAGGAACAAAATGTCATGCTGAACTATCATTGAACCTAATTCCCTGTCTCTTAAATTTAATGATTTACCATTTCTTTAAAGCAGTATATTTTTCCCTTTATCTCTGTCATATACATTTTCCATCCTTTCCCAAGATACATGTCCTGATGGCTCAATATTACACTCCTGGCGAGGAAAGGCTACAGCTTTATTTGCAATGCAAAATTGTCCAAATAGACTAGTATTAATTGTGCACACTAGATACAAAAATAATAGTTTACCTTGCCAGCAGGCAGACTTTCCAGTCAGTGATTATAATACTCTTTTCCAGCTGAAGAGTTTTGAATTTTCTTGCCTGTCAGTGAAAAACTGACCATTCCAACCCACAAAAGTATATTGCTTTAAGACGGCAAACCAGAATTTCTCACCCTAATGTGTAGCAACCAAAAACATCAGTTATACTCGTTTGCCTCCATCCTTATGCTGTCCTTCTGCTCTGTTAACTTTTTCTCCTCTGTTCCTCAACTAGGCATCACTGTCCCTTGCAGGATCCAGGGACCATTAGTCCATAAGTACACCATTCTGGCTACATCTGATATAAAACACACATATTAGATGATTTACAGCAACTTACAATAAAATGCTAACATTTTGCTGAATAGAGGCTTAGGAAGTGGCAGTCAAGCATACAAGTTACCATGTTAGTAAGTTGTGATACACCATCTGGAATCCAGCAGCAAGGCAACACCATAGAGTTTTCCAAGCAGACATTAAATACTTGGCTACAAAACATCTGAGGTTAAAGACTTTATCATACCCAAAGTACAATAGAGACCATTTGTAATGCCATTCTGTTCTTCTTTCTCCTGTTTAGACCAGAGGCAGCTCTATGGATAGTCTCTGCACTGACCATGCAGAGAGCACGATGAACATGTTCAACTAGAGCAGTAGTTACAACTCAGGAAAAAGATCTTGGAGCCACTATGGTTAGTTCTCTGAAATCGTCAACCGAATGTGCAGAAGCAGCCAAAACTCTAAGCATGATGAGAATGGATATTGAGGCCAAGACAGAGGGCATTTCACAAAAACTTGGGTGTTCTCATGCTTTGAGTACTG
This sequence comes from Ibidorhyncha struthersii, assembly GCA_013398815.1. Taxonomy (NCBI): domain Eukaryota; kingdom Metazoa; phylum Chordata; class Aves; order Charadriiformes; family Charadriidae; genus Ibidorhyncha; species Ibidorhyncha struthersii. The sequence goes on from VZSZ01004110.1 coordinate 502,079, forward strand.
TGCTCTGCTCACTGCATCCAAGCAGGAATATTGTGGAGTTACAGTACAGAGAAGGGTAACAATGATCAAGGGGATCAAACAGCTGCATTATAAGGAGACAAGAAAAAGGCTGGGACTTTTCAATTTGGAAAGCAGAAGGCTAATGGGACATTATGATCAAAGTTTACAAAATGAAAAGGATAGTGGTTAGAGGCAGGCCTTTTAGTCACAAAATCCTGCAGTACTAGAATTAGGAAGCACTCATTGAATCTATGATTAGCTCAGTTAAAAATAGATAAAATAAAGTATTTTTCTGGGATTGGTGGGCGTCCACTGTGCAAAAATGTATTAGACAGGTTCATAGACAGGAGACCCATAAACAGATACCAAAGGGAGTAGACAGATATGTACTCTGTACTATGCCTAACGCCACAGCCATGAATATTGGGGAACCAGCACTGAACACGGCCACTCTGACATAATAGCATAATAACAACTCTTAATGCCTAAGTAAAATCAAAACAAAGGAACTATTTCATATATAAAAATATAAACTAATATAATTAATAAGAGAAAGGGAAAAGCCTAAAAAATATATGCTTACTTGTTACAAATGCTTGAGGTAGGGACTGTGTTTTATACGTTTTAGTCTACAGTGGAGTCCCAACAGTGACTGACTGGGTCATGGATGTTTTACTCATACAAAAACTTTAGTTGGATGTAATTAGAGGACAAACTTACATTTTCAAAACTAAGGTCAGTTGTCATATACCTCACAAGATAAAGATTGCTCAGAGTCTAAAAACTAATATAGCTTTCTTTTATTCCTGTTTTACTATTTTTTAGTTAGTAGGTATTGCGAGTGATGCTGGAGGGAGAACTGAACTTCATGTGTTGGCCTTATTATCTTGTTGCCATTCACTGTTGCTCCACTCCTTAGAAGCATCATCAAAAAGGCAAGGAACTCTACTGTTCTAAATAGTGGGTTTCATTTCTAAATTAATTAAATGAGAGAAAAATCATAGGAGTAAATGTTCACAGTCACTTAAAGCCATTAAAAAGGATGGAGTGGCTAGCTGTAAATTCAGCCAAGAAATGTACTTGTCACTTGCAATAGACATAGGCGCTCAGGAAACAGCAAAGTAAGGTTAAGCAGATAAAATAAATACAACCCTTTATAATGTTCCGTTAGTTAGTTCAGACCTGTACAATCAGATTGTATTTGATTTTTATTACCTCCAGAAAGACAGTGGTACAAGAATCCTGGATTAACATGTGTAGGTTTATGCAATTATTAGTAGTGGGAAGAATTCCACAGTGTGAAGAACTGGAATTATTTTCCTGAGATAGGAAGGATACTTATTTTCATTGAATAGTGACTGAGTTACATAGCCAAGGTATAGACAGCAAGTTGATTAACGGAGACCTGTTTCTTTTGCTATTCTTGTTTTATTGGATTTATTGTCTGCATTACATTTATCATTCACTCCCAGAAGCTCCACTTCCTTCCTTGCTTTTTGCAGTCCTGTTTCTCAGTGGTCATATCCCTGATTGCTCCCTCTGTATCTCCTTTATTATTTCTTTTAGTGTTTCCCTCTGTTCTGCTGATGTTTCTCTGAATTTGGCTCCATTTTCACCATTTCCCTCTCACCTCTTCCAAAGATTTCCGTAGGCCTCTAATAATATTGGGTCTCAGATTTTTCCCCGTTTCTCTGAGTATTTCCCTTCTTACTGAGCCTTGCAGTTCAGTTGTATTTCAATCACCTCTTTCTGCATTTCTTGCCCATATCTCAGTCTAAGCAGAAGTGAACTTTTGGCCTACTATTTCCTAAAATGTATTAGGTGGTGTAACATGCAGACGCTTAAGAAATTTCAGATACAAAAAATATCACAAAGCTCTAAAGGTGTCTTTTGTCTTCAGACTGGGGACTCTTTGCAGTCAGTATGTGTCTCTGAGCCTGCAGAACCTTCTCCCTCCTGTCTGCTCTTCAGTAGTGCTGAATACTGCAAAAGTACATAGATGAAGTACTTTTTATCCATTCTTCTTCCTCTCTCACAACTTAAAATTTAGTCATCCCATTATCCAGATTCACTATCAGGGTTTCATCTCCACCCCTTCCATAACACCCACTAGTGGTAGAAGTGGGTCTCCCTAATAGACAGTGTTGTCCTCTGACAGTACAAGTCGGCTCTCCCTAAATCCAATTGCATTTTAGATCTGAAACCATCAAAAATCTGTCCTTTCATCTGTATCCATTTCTCAATCATTTGGTTATCTATGGCCTTCGTTCCTTTAATCTCGCTCTTCTGATCCAACCTCAGCCTCACTTTTTGCTTCAGTCTGAGCAAAATGTGACTGTTATGTCCTTTTCTTACTAACCTGTAAGGATCCCAAAATTTGTATTTTTCTGACAACTCTGCTTCACTTCTTTTAGTTTCAGTAATCTCTCAGGTTGCCTCCATTTCCATTCCTGCTTTTGGCTTGCTGGTGCTTCTCATGCTGCCTCCAGCTCTTGTCAGAAGCCTGTATGTATCATCTACCATATCTTGCTCTTCTACTTGCTTCTCTCCTACTTTTATATACAAATGTTACCCATACTCTTTCACTCCAAAAATTCTTTCTTTTTCCAGAATTCCTTTCTTCTTACCTGGATTCAGTTATATCTTCCACACCAAAAGTCCTTAATTTTATGGTCTCATTTGTAATATGTGCATTGTTGCGTAACTTATTAATAAAGAAATCTAAAATTTTGAAAGGAAAGATTTAAAGAAAAACTAGGCATGAAAAGAACTTGGGGGTTTACTTTGCCTTTATGCATTGTCATCCTACAAATTCTATATAATTTTTATTTTTCTTGTTAAAGAAGAGAAAACCTACATAGATGAGCTAAATACCTGTGTGCTGATTTTCGAAATACAGCTTTGTCAATTCCACAGACAATGTTTGAGAGAGTTTAGATGGAAAGGTTTAGAAGTCGGTAACAGTATAGTAACCTTCTATTGCTTTTTTTTTAAGCAAAAGAAATAGATTGGCTTTTCCATGAATATGAATGTTCAATAAACAATGAAATGCTGTGTGACATTAGAATATAAATCCTTTTAAAACTGATATGTTTATTTCAGTAAAATTGGACACAATCTCTCTTATTTCACGGGCAGTGCAAGCAATAGCTACTTGAACAAATTTCATGTAGCATGCAGGTGTATTGTGGGTTAATCCTAAAGAATGTGCATCTTCAAAGGTCTTCACAATGTTTCAAGCATTTGTTCTTTTTTTTCTCTTAACATGCCTGAAATGGAAATTCATCTGTGAACGGTGGTTTTTATTCATGTTTTCACAGAAGCACATTTGCATGCCCTAGAAAAGAATCAATATTATGAATGAGAAGTCTCCTCAAAAGTCTTTAATTATATGTCTGTGTATCAATATGTAATATTTTATGTTTCTTCAGATTTTTTCTTCTTTTAGCTGACACAGGCAGACTTTGAAAGGAGTAAAATCAGCAATGTAACAATGAAATGCATGCAAACTTGTTAAATGCGATAGCAAAATAAAAAGCTTCAGTCAGTACGATCAGTTAAAAAAAAAAAAAAAAAAGATAGCCAGCAAACTGTCTATCATGTGATGAAATTTGACAGTAGGGATTATGGCTTTGATGGACCAGAACAGCTAATAGAAGAAGCTGACATTTTTGAAACCCTGCTAATTAAGGGTTCCTTCCTTAATATTAAAATAAAGTCTTTGTCTGGGTTTTATGGTTGGAGAATCAGGTGTTTTCATTAATATATGCCAGTCAGTCTTAATAAGCTTGGAGGGCAGAGGAAGTTATTATTGAGTGACCTTCTACAAAATAAGCATGTTGCTAAGGGCTCTAACCCTGCCCTGTTCAGACTGATGAATCTCATTTCCAATGCAAAAGCTTCACAAGAAATCCAAGTATTCTCTGTGCAATCACAGAAAATAATCCTTGTGTCTCTTGTAATGTCCAGAATTGCCACTTACTATACTACTACTGTACAATGAATATTACAATACATATTATTTTTCTAGCACAATTGTCTACATTTCTGAATTGCCAAGAATAGAAAAACTTATTGTCAAGACACTTGTATTGAAAAGTCAGCTCATTTTAATACTTCTCAAATAGTCATCTACCCTGTTCATGAATTATAATGCACAGAATACATCTGACAATACTAGCTTTGAAAAAGAGATATGTCTGTATTATTACATATTCATTTTCAACTAGATTTCGAACAGATTTTAAACCATTCATTGAAATTCATTGAAATGATAAATTCACAGTTGGATTTTGATTGACTCTTAATCTAATTTTACATTTGATAACTTTTCATCTTTTTTTTAGTAGTAATTTTGATTTTCTGTAGATTTTTCAAGCTAAGTGAAAGGGTGTGGTAAGCTACTAAGACTCATCATATATTTGCTTATAGAGATTAGAAAATAAGCTAGTGAACCAGATTAAATAAGTGCAGCATTGTAACTACCAGTGATGTGTCTCACATCAGCTCTGTGTGGACTGGGCAATTTCCAACAGCCCAAGGCTTTCTGCAGGTATTTACGAATGCTTTGTTGCTTTTTGCTTTCCTTTCTTTTCTCTCACTAGGTCAAGTCAGTACTCTAAATGGTTCTGAGAGATGCTGCACTCATAATAAAAACAGTGGATAATGGATGGAATTCAAAGCAACACATCCAGTCTGCTGACACTATGCTAGTAAGATAACATGGCTGCCAAGTAAAACTATCAAAGTCGGGAGAACATACACGCTCCCAGGTCATTGAGTGAATCTCTAAAAGTTGAGTATTTAATAGGAAGCAATCAACTGCATCCCATTTGCAGATCTCCTTCCTTTAATTGATGGCACAGCAGATGGATCTACTTTTTTCTTATCAACCCGAACCAATCTATCACAATCAGTAGAGTATTTGATAAAACCTATTCCAAACAGGTTTGTTTGTTTCTTTATTTACACTGATATCAGGCTAAATTGGCTTCAGAACTCAAACACTGCAATAGAAGTAGATATACATGGTCTCAGATAGTTCTTACCCTATATCATTATATACATAAATACATTGTAAGCCAGTGAGACGGTTCAAACAAGTGCCAATGTTAGAAAAGACAGAATTGAGGCCCATGTATTTCATTTTTTTTGAGGGATTTTCTTCCCAGGACATTTTGACAGAACATTACATGATAAAATAAAATATAAAATAAAATAAAATAAAATAAAATAAAATAAAATAAAATAAAATAAAATAAAATAAAATAATGCCCTGGGAATCATATCCCACCTTAAGAAAGATCCATTATCCAAGGCAATGGTTGAGTTATTTCTGAATGCCTAATAGATGCCACATTTGAATACAATAGCACTATCTAGTCCAGTTAGTCTACAAAGTGCTTTGAATATGAAAGGCTCTCTGTATTCTGTTCAATTAAAGTCAAAGCCATCTATGCACCTTGGACTTTTTGTATCTTTGCTTGATTTATGTATTTGCAGTTTGGGATTTTTGGCTACTTTATCCCTTGAGCATTTTTTTCCCAAGACAAAAGTAACTTGATATAGCTCTGTAACTAACCTTGATCTTATTCAATTTGGACTACTCCATAGGAAAGGAAAAAGTCATAAGGGCAACAGTTTTCTTAGAATGTGTAAAAGTGATCAAATTAAAATCCCCGCAGGTCTTTCTTGCTTCTTTGTATTTGAGCGAGATGTGTGGCTGTGGATGTGGATGGTGGAGGTCAGGGAGCTAGTTTAGGTGTGATCAGTGATTTCCACTCTGGTTTTAGTGGATAGATATGAACAATACAGGGAAAACAGCCCACATAGTACTTGTTAGCATCTCGCTGGCAGCTTCAAACCACAGGAGTGAAACATTAGATCTACTCTAGAAATGCTTCTTTCAGGTATACTGTTGGGCATCTAACGTACTGCTGCTCTGTAGCTGTTTCTGTTCTTTTAGTATTTTAGAATTTAAAGAAATGCAAAGTAAAACATGTGAAGCACCTGAAAGTGGTTGAAAAGAAAGGAGTCAGAACACTTGCATGTCAATAAGTTTGGGTTGTTTTTTTTTCTCGCTGCTTACAGTGAGTTTAGAACTCCAAAGCTTACTGTTAAAAAGTCTGATTGAAAGCCTGCTGATTTCTGATGATAAAACTCCTGTAGACATCAATGTGAGTAAGAACTAACCCTTGGAGAGAAATATTCCATTCTCATCCTTGTTGGCATTGTGTTGCTAAATAGTATGACAAGGTCTTTCTTACACCCTCAGCAGTATTTTATGCAGTGCCTGCTGTGGCTCATCCAGAAGCCAATATTAGAGCTCATTCACCAAAAAAATAAGAGTAAAGCAGAAATGCTGTCTTTGTGCAGAAATCGATATTCATAAATAAAACAACCAAAGTCACTTTACTCAAATATTGTAAATGCTATATTTTTTACTGTAAATGTAATTGAAACAAGGTCATTCGTTTTGCTGCTGGAAAACAAATGGAGTACTAAGCTAGATTTACTCCTTCTTCAAGAATAAAGGATTTTTGTGAAGGAGGAAGGAAATTTATTCTACAGCAGAAGCCAAAAGGTGATTTCCACTTCCAAACTTTGTGAGTGTAGCTCAGGACAAGAGTTATGATGAGAATAGGATGCTTCAGGGTGTTTGGAAAGGACTCCCGATTGCTGACAATGCGGTAATCCTTTAGTAAGTGTGGTAACAAGTTTGAAAACTCCTAGCATATTCAGCATGCCTTGATAAAGTGAAGTGCCAAATCCAGGGTCAATAAATCTTAATGTAGATTCTCATGATTTAACGTTAAACCTGTGATTAGAGGGAGCGGCATATGAAATGTGAGGCTTGCGCTAAATGTGGCAGGGTACAGGGTACCCAGAGGACACCCCAATGTGCTGAATCATCTGTCTACGTGCCCATTAGTCATATCGATGTACAAGTACTCCCAGAAGGGAATGTTTTAGAGCCAAGACCAATGTAAACCAATTGAAAGGATTAAAAAGACACAACCCAACATATTAATGCATGATGTTTAGGCTCTAGAGCTGTGGGTAGATGGCTAATTTAGCACAGAAGGAAGAGCACAATTGTAGCTGTAATGACAGCCAGAACAGTCAGCATGTCCCACTCTTCCAACAGGTTTTTGTATCCTGTAATAATCTGACCATGGACAGTATTACTCTAATACCTAAGCGATCAATATGGCTAATCACTTTTTAGAGGAAGGCATTCATTTGCAGACAATATCTAGCTGTTTGCATCATGTATAACTCCTCTGCAGCTTTGCTTTTCTATTTGCTCTTTTTTTCCTGTCTTCCTCATCTTTCATGAAACTGAAGCTAAACATCTTGGCAGTTATCTTTTGCTCTCGCCTTTCAGCTGTTACTTTTGAATGTAGTAACATTTTTCTGTTCCTGCATCCACTTAAGTCTTTTGTGGCTTTCAAACTTGGAGTGACCTCCAATCCTGGAGAAAAAAAGGATGGAATTTTCCAGAGGGACACAAAAGGAGACTGAAGGGAAAACAGAGAATTCAAGATGGGAAGTAGAGAAGACATGTGAATGACTTGAGAAAGAGAATGGGCTGGCTTGAAGTGCAACAAGAATAATCATTTAAACAAAAAAGCTGACAGGAGTTCTGGGAATATTTTCCACAGTGATTAAGGAAAAGTGAATGAGAAATCTCTCCTCTTTCCCAAAGGAACAGCAGAATCTTTTCTTCTGTTACTTAGTTTTGTAAAATGCAAATGTGTTTTAGAAAGTAGTTTGAGAAAGCTGTGAAATTTGAGCTTTTCGCCAGTACCCCAATTCCCTTCTATGTATCTGATCAAATCCATCCTGATACACTCTTAAAGACAGAAACTATAAGGGCATCTAACTTAATTTAGAGGCCTCTTCCCACAAAACCATAGTCTCACTCACGTTTTGGGCTGCAAGATCCTTAGGACATTGGAAGGTTTCCCCTTCCAGCCTGGTACAGCGTCACAGAGGCTTGTACAAAGAACTTTAATTCCTTCATTCTCAGGTTATATAGGGTTGTAAAGAACTGCCATGGGCACTCTCTGTACAGGATGAAGAGAAAATAAAAACAAGTGTATGAGAGAAAATGGGAACTGAGCTGAGCAAAAGCAAATGTCCAGAGATGTCTGTTTAATACCCGGTGCTAGTGTTAGCTGCCTTACATATACTTTCTCCTGATAGACTAGGTGCCACTTTATGTCAGCTGAAGAAGGCTACAAGGCCCCACCCCATCCCAATAGGAAAAATCTCTGGTTGATAGATGCCTAACACAAAGGTATTAAGGATTTTATATTCATGGCAAAATTTTCAAAAGAGCTGTCTTGGGCTGAGCATCCAGAATCGAAGGCTGCGTTTGAAAAGTTGACCCTGGCCTTTGGGGAGACACTGCAAAGACTTTTTTATAATGTTTCCTGAGATGTAAATTTGAATCTCATTCTGTATTCCCACGTTGGACTAAATTGAAAGTGCCTCCACCGATGTCAACAGTTTAATGAAAATTGCTGTAATTTCATGGATTTTTGGGGTAACATATGTTAAATGAGTTACATGCTGCTCTATATATGTATACGTGTACGGTAAGTAATTGAAAGACTTTTCATTCTATACCGTTCACTGTTGAAAAGAAGTTTTTCTTTCTCCTCTCTTTACTAGTATATACAAAACTTTGTTCAGAAGGGTTTTCAATTTCTTTTTCTGTCCTTGAGATACATGAACTAAAGTTTGAAGTAAGATAGATAGGGACAGAACATAGCATTTCTGCCAAAGCAGTTCAATATTCAGCAGAAATCTGTGATATGTAAAAGCTATGAAAAGGGAGCTATTAGTCCAGAGCAAAATCTCTTGTAATTGTGATACCACATCACATTGTATTTCACTCTCTTATTGGGGTATTATTTTATAAATTGTAGTACAGTGTGGCAATTGTCGTATTGCATTCCATGCTTCACCTCTAATCTTCCTTGTTGAGTCACTTGGCGCTTAGTATCTAGAGAAACATGATATAACCAGAAAATGGATAATATAAATGCTTACTCAACTGTCGACAATGTGGTGTAGTAATCCTAATACACAAAATTTCAATATGGCATAGGTATATTACTGCTTTTTCTGTTGCTGAGCTATTTGCCACCATTTTTCACCTTAAAAAGTATTTAATTAATCCTTAATCATTAAGGAGTTTACAGTGCACTGTCCATTTCCAGAACCTCAAACTACTGCTTATCCGTTTAATCAAATGAGATTTACTGTAGCACTAATTTTGTTGTTGCAGTAATACCACAGTTAGACAGTATTGCTCAGTACAGGGAGAATAGCAAAGGCTATTGATGTGCCTGTTTGAAAAGGCAAAGTAATCCTTGTTTCCATTTCTCCAGCAGGATGTGGTGATTCTGATTTAGAAAAGTCACCTTAACTTCAAAATAGTTATATTATTCACCAAACTACAAAGTTACCAAATATGAAATGCTAATATCTCAGATATTTTTATAACTTCAACGATTTTATGGCATAGTAGCAACTTCTTTAAAATATTAAGTCCTCTGAGATTTTTGGAAACGGCATGAAAAAAAGCAGTATTGTCTAATATGCTGTAAAAGAAAATAAAAAATTGCTAACCAGTTTTTCTGCTAAAGAATCTGCAGTTTCCTGTTGCTGTAAGTAGATACAGAGGTCCACACTCCACAGTCACTCCAGTAGTAACAATGTGCAGCAATGCGTTTGAATTCAGCACAGTTAACGAGCTGTAAAACTAATGTTACTGAAATAAAATCCAGACCTACCACGGCCATGCTTTTCACCATATGCCACACTCAACTCTCACGCTTCTTTCAGATTCTCACTGGTGTTAGTAGTAAAAGAATAGTTTCTCACATACTACAGAGTGGTAACCACTGGTAAATTTACGTTCTTTATAGTGGTGACCACTGTGACTGAAGAGGAGCAAATGCAGTCAGCATGCATGACTCGTCTTGCTCAGAGCCACGCAAGGCAGGAGTATAGCTAGAGACCTTTTGACAGCTAGCACAGTACTCATTCCTCTAGAGCATATTGCGTGCATCCTATACATATTCAGTTCAGTTAGAAAAAAAGTTTTTCCTACCAATCAGGGCAGCGTATGAAAATAATTCCGTCTCTCCGTGCTGCACGCATCATGATTATGGGTGTGCTGAAGCACCAATAATCAATCTCAGTTACTGGACAACGTGCTGTCACTTGCTGCTTTTAGTCATGCAAAGTGTTGTACAAAGAAGCAGAAGTAATGCAGGTTGATTTTCGTGGAGGTATTATTGTACGTGAAGTACTGAGAGGTTATACATTATGATAGGAACGCAAGCTGCGCAGTGCTGTTCGTTTTGTTGTGGTTTTATAAATGATTATGGAAGTAAAATATAAACTGCACGACAACACTGTCAGCTAGAGTACTTTGGGCTTTTCTCCCACTTTCTTCTTCCCATCCAAGCAACTTGCAGAGGTGGCATTTTCAGACATTTTTTCTTCCTCCCAATGAACCGTTTTCTTTCTGCAGGGATTAGTTTAAAATGATCCAATCCATATCCTATAAAATTGACATCTCTGTGTAAGTTGTAAGTGGCAGCTGGCAACAGAGCAGTTCAGAGGTGCAGAGATCATCCGTATTAAGCAAAACAACCGAACATTCATTTGCATCCCATTTACCTTGAGGAAACTTCAGCACAGGTTAAGCACGTGTTTAGTGTTTTCTTGAGTTGTAAAACTCTGAAAATGCTGCTCTCTCAGCAGCAAAAAGAACCCTAAAACTCAGCAAGTGCTACTGAATTGACTTCCAATGAGTACAAAATAAATTAACTTCAAGGGTGAAAAAAATCTCTTAAGTCTGCACCCTGTGCCAAAGATTTTGTTACACCCAGAGCTGTAAATCTGAGGAAGAGTAAATTGGCTAATGACAAGTCCCAACCTGTGCAATTATATAGGGTCTTCTCAAAGTCTGATATTTCCTTTTAGAGTCTGTATTTTTTAGGCTGCAGGCTGAAATGAAGCACACTATTAAACTGCCACTTCTGGGTATTAGGTTGTTCGTGGCTTCTCTCTATTTTTGTCACCCAAGGTTGCAATGATTTTCTCAGGGATTTCTATTGTTATTGCCATACTAGTCCATAGTATAGCTAGGTCATAGCGTCACTTTGAATGATATTGCGTTCAGCTTAAGCTTGGTGGTAAGAACAAATTAGTTTGTAGCAGCTCTTCTTATAACCCCATGTGCAGAAAAGGAAAATAAAGTTGCGTTTTCATTTCCTCTTTCATGCTTACAGCACTGGTGTCATTAACCTGTCCATACCATGAGAACATACAGGTTTATTTGCAACATCTTCTGACAAGAATGAATGAATGAGTAAAAATAATGTCATTCAAAAAAAAAAAAATCCTCTTGTTTTTGGTTTGTTTAAAATACCTTAATAGAATGTATGCGAAATTCCAATTTGAGCAACTAGAATTCTGTTTCCGTGGGCTTAGCAACAGTGATCACGAACCTTGCCATCGCTCCTTATAAAGAACTTGTCATAGATAGCGTGCTGGAATTTCCCTTACTTTATTTCACCATTAGCTCCTCAGATTAGTGTCTCTTGCTTGTTTCCTGAAGACAAGTAAAGATAGCCAAGGTCTGTGTCTGGTAAATAAAGCCCATACATTTCTGTATTTCTGCTATTAGAGCAGTTTATTCCTGCGCATGTGCTTTGTCATTTCGCTTCTGCCCAGGCTGCCCTTGAACCACGTCTGTTTTCTGGGGAGGTGGGAGCAGGCGGGTGTGAAGTGGAGAGGAGCGAAGCAAAGCTCCGCTTGTCACGGTGCCTTTTCTGCCTCAAATATTTAGGGTTAATAATTTTATATATAGCGTGTTCTGAGGTGTTTTTTCTTGTTGCCATTCACTATGGGATGTGTGAGTACTTGTATTTGAAATGGGTACTTGGACTTCATAGTTTAAGGTAGTTAATAATACAACCATGGAATGAAAGATATGCTGAAATATTTCAAAAGAGGAGTTGTGATTGAAATACAGTGGTGAAAAGCTGACAGATAGAGTTTATCAAAGTGCTGCAGTTTACCTTCATACAGAAGGAGAGTGGCTGTTTTCGTATGCACTAATCCCCAAATAACCATCAAGAAATATTAAAATACACATTTTATTAGTTTCATTTAATTTCTTAATTGCTCAAATTCAGTTTACCAATTTATTGCTGTGTGAAATGCTCAGAGGCGATGCGTACATTAAAGGGATTATTTACATGTAATCCCTCCCTCCCAAAGGATACAAACTGATCATTTATGAATCCTGATTTACACTCTGTAACAATACCAGATGAATGAAATAGTTACTGCGGAATGATGTCGCTCCTGGAAGTGCAAGACTTTGTGGAGTACGATTTAGTACTAAAACTGAACTATCTCGTTTTCACTGATGATTTTAGTAAAGGTGTGTGAACTTCACTTTTAGAATTTAGATTAACCAAACTGAAACTGCTTGCTGCAATTGAACCATTTATTTTCTGGGAATATGCGCAATCA
>VZSZ01004110.1:519645-660291 GCA_013398815.1 Ibidorhyncha struthersii
TCAAGGAGCAACAGAATAAGGAAAAAAAATCTCTTTCTTTGGGCAAATCAGTTATCCAAGAGTTATAAGAACTACTGTATATTTCTCTGTGGTAAAGAACCATTTCCCTTTCTCTTCCTAAAACCGTCCTGTATCTCTAACATCAGTTAGTAACTGTAAGACTGGTGTCAGGAATAACATATCCCAGCTGCATTTTAGAATGAATTGAGCTGGGACAAGGGGTCCTTGGAGCTTACTGAATGGGTGAGGGCTTTTAAAGGGAGAAATCAATACTACAGCAGGATTGAGACAACTTAGCAAAATATATCAGACAGAACTTTGGTCAAAGAATAACTACAACAGCAAGTTAACCCATGGAATTCCTGAAGTACAGTCTATAGCATTTCACTTAAACTCTTAGCTGAAAAGTAGAATGTTGCTTTAGCAGGGGACTGAAAGTATCCAGCATAGTAAAGGCTGCAAATCCATTTCCCTTAAAGGTCTCGTCCTCACATCTGTTGTCCAGAACCTCCTTGACTGTAATTTTTCACATCTGAGCTCAGGTTAGACACAAGCAAGTAAAGAATTGCTCATTTAAGTAAAATTTTTCAAATGTAAATAAAATTTACACTTTTTTTCTGAGTTACTACTTAGTAGAAGAGGTACTTTTCTTATAGTCAGGAGGAGTAAGCACTAATAAAAAGACTGAAAGACTTTCCTGGGGAAAGTCTTGGTAGAGATGAATACCTGTACTTTGGGTGGAAGAGATAAGCATCTGAAAGGTCTGTCATTGCAAGTGTATTTGCTCGGGTCTCAGCAGAACATACTTCTAGTAACTTCATTTCCCGTGGATGGATTGACATCAGACACAGGGACAGTTGCCCATAGGCTAATGCTGGGTTTGTGTGAGGAAGACTATAACTTCCTTATAACATATGCTGTGAAGAAGTGTCAGAAGACCAAGAAAAAAAACACAACCAAGAAAAGTTTCAGGCAGAACTGAAAGGTGATTTTTGAATATCTGTAATATTCTGTTAATTCTAGATTTTTATCTTTTCACTTTAAAAATCTCTTTTTTCCTATTGAAATGACACAGTCATAGTAAGTGCACGTAAAAAGACTAAGTCAACGGCCAATAAAGTGATACTGTTACCAGTCAAATACTATAAGTAAAACGTAAAGGAGAGTCACTCCTTTCCCGTCCTGTCCATTTCAGTAAAGTGTGAATTTAAAAAGCCCAGTTGGAAGTATCCAAACGATAGCATGCTTAGCAATTTAATTGTTTCTTTGGGTGGTTTCAAAGCCGTGGAAATCAAAAACATAAAATTACATTAACACCTCACTGAACACTGAACTTCCTTGCAGCGCTGCCCTCAAACAGAGCTAGGCTGTGTGGAAATGATACTTCTTACAAAATTTTAAAGCCCTGTCCACCTTCGGTTAAGGTATGAGAGTTCCAAATTCATGCATTTGGCATTCTTAGTGGCCCTCAGCAAAAGCATACAGGAACAGAAATCTCTCTTTTAAGTATTTTCTCATTGTTTATACAATCCTGTTCGAGTCATAAAATACGAACAATTCCCTTTGTGGCTAGAATTAATACATTTGCTGGAAGATTGTGTTGTTTGATTCTTCCTGAATCTTCATGCGCACCTACAGGCCAGGTGCTTCCCAAGCTGCACCACCAGCTGACGTGCCCAAGCCAGTTTCAGATTTGTTGATTTGGGTGTTGCCAGCAGTGGTGCTAAAGCAGCATGGATCTCGTCTCTGTTGCAAAATTCACCTCAAGTCTGGGTACACATTCAGAATAATCAGCTGGAGACAGCTATTATTGCTCAGGGTTGTCTGTGACTAAAAAATATGCTCTTTTATATGCTTTAATACCCCTCTTAACAGGGAAAGGGTTTATCATATGCGTGTGTAATAAAACCCAAAAGAGTAGGATAGGGCCCAGGACCTCGGAGACATCCACCTCAATTTTTGTTTTATTTTTTTATTCAATCGCACATTCAGACAAGAATGGTTTATTAGGACTATGATTCTGGAGTTTGTTAAGGTCACTTAAGAGGTTAGTGCCCTGCTTACCCACTGTGACCTCTGCCAAAGATTAATGCCACCAAAGGTGCCAGAAGAGCATGAACACCTTGTTTGCTTGTCAGTTGTCACATTCACAGCCAGGATATTAATATAAGCTGAAATCAGTGATGGTTTCAATAGTGGTCAAGCTGAACTGTGAATTGCAGCTGCTGAGGAGCAGACACACCATGCTTGGCAACCTCCAGCAGAAAGGTGGCAGCGACCTCGCAAGCAGACACCTTTTAAACCATCTCGGCAATAATCATCAGAGATTTTTGGGTCAGAGTCCCCTACCTGTAAAAGCAACAGGGAAGGCAAACCCCGTACTATGCCAAAGGGAAACGAAGCTGCAACCTTGCTACGGGCTAGTGTTAGTCCCGTCACAGGGATGGCTGCCTCCTGTGACAGCAAGGTTTCATCAGAAGTGCTGTCACAAGAGCTTCACTTCTTGTGAAAGCACAGCGGGTGAGAACACGGTATGTAACCTGGTGTTCCTGTTGCCTTATTTTCTCCTATTAAGCAAAGGTCTTTCCTAAACTCGGTGTCAGAAGCTGCCATGAGGACAAAGAGCGTTCTGCTGAGCTGCTCTTCTCTCTTTTGGCAACCCCCAGCTAGCGCCACAGGCTTCTGCTTCTTTCATTTGTATTTGCAGAGCTTACAGTTTCCTTCTGTCTGCAGCTTTCAGTTGTACGGATACTGGAAATGTAGTTAGGAGAATCATTTACAGCAAATGCAAACAGGCTACTGGAATTATAGTGTCAGAGAGTCTTAGCGCTGACTGAACCTGAGGCAAAAGCACACCAGCCCACAGCTGCTACGTATATTTTCTATCCATTCTTCTGCACCAGAAATGGTAGTCTAAAAGTAGAATTTTAATTTTCGTTCTGGCTGATTTCCTGGTTCCTAGAACAGTCATCCCTGAACATCTCAGGTTCACAGCTCGTGGTGTTAGAGGTACAGCCAGGAGGGGAGTCACGTTAAAATAGCCCTGCTTGTGAGCTGCTGTAAGCTGCTGTTAAATACTCACAAATAGGGAACCTAAAGGTATCCTGGACATAGCTTTCCATGTCACAGTCCGTCCTGAACGTAGCTCAGCCAGAATGTCAGAGGTGCAGTCCAGGGAATTCTACAGTACGCGGGTGTGAAATACATGCTAAGGAATTAACCATAGATATAAGCTATGCCAGTGTAAACACCTTGTCATTTGCCAGTTCATTTGACCCACAATTATTGTTCGGGCTGATCAAACTATATTATTGCACGGTGCCTACAGTGTACAAGCAATGCCTTAAAAAAACTTACCACGAAAGTTAAAACTACAACCCAAACTGTGTACTGTCTTGTTTCCAACATCATTCACTTGTAAAGCGTTCATTTGGAAACACTATGATGTGTGTTGTGATACCTATTAAATTCTGTAAACGTGATGACAATAAGGAATGTCAAATATTTTTTTGAAGACCCTTTGGTAATGTATTTCAAAAACAGCACAAAAGTGATTTTTTTCCCCCCACTTTGACAGGTGAATTATTTACTGCCTAGTGTAGTTTTCTGAATAGCTGAAGTTTTCTATCAATGAGATGAATTTAGAGTCAGGCAAGGGAAGCCATCTCACTAACCCTGCATCCAACCCCATTCCCAAGGCAGTTTGACTGTATCTACAGCACTTTCTGCTGTACTGCAAATGTCAAACAGAAGGTATAATGGATTTAATATTAGTGCTGGCCAAGGTGTTGAGGGAGCTGTTAATAATGTCACTCCAGTTATTGATCTGAAGCCTTTAGAAATCAAAGAAAAGTGAGAGATCCCCAACTGGGGAAAGGCACAACAGTGACTGGTTTTTATTGCCAATATATTTCTACATATATAGTGCTGACTTTCTGGAATTATGTGATCATCATTAATCTTGGAGAGATTTTTGGAATCATTATGTGGTAGGATAATATCAGGGTGACTGGTGTGCATGCTAATGTTAAAACTTGCTTTCATTCTAGCCAGAAGTCAGCTTTAAAAGGTACAGTAGTGATGGCAACAACATTAATACAAATATTCAGATGAAAGGAAAATTTATTTATTCTGAGACCCTTTACCGGTGCTGTTGAGATGTCTGGGTTTGATTCTTCCTAAGAACATTGTCATTTCATCTGTCTGCTAACCTGGGATGTGTGTAACTGCTATTGCAGGACACTACATTTTTCCTAATTATAATAATCATGGCTCCGCTGCCTCTTTTTACCACAGAGCTAAATTTGGCTCTAAGTTTATATTCTTCTAGGTTCCTTCGCCATAGTTAATCCTGAAGGATTAACTTGTAGTGTTTTGTTCTAAAGTAGGAATTGGTTCTTAAAGTAAGTGCATGTTTTCTTCTTTCAACCTAATTTTTTAATCTTACGACAGTCTATACAAGGGAAACTTCTGTCATCTTTAGTCAGTAATTAATAAATGAAACTAGAATGTAGAATATATGCTAAGTGTATGTTTAATAAACGTATAGTTCCTTTCCATGTATATATGAGGTAAATAATGATAAATCCAGTAGATAACTTGCAACAGCTATGTGCTGGATTGAGTAGTAAATTTGTCTCTACTACAACTGTGCCATAAGGTAGGTCCACTATAGACGGATATAGTGCCTAAAAACAGTGTATGTATATAAGTGTGTGTGTGTATATGTATGTAAGTATATATGAACACAAAAGACACACATAGTAAATTGTGAAAGTAACTATTGCACATGTATTTATTATATTAAAAAATTAGGCATTCCAAATCAGTATAGAGAAAAAGCTAAGTTTGCTTTCGCTTGATCCCCATGTACTGTGATAACACATACTTAAACAGAATTTACTTTTTCTGTGCAATTTCTATTGACTCTTCTGTGACTATTGGGAGACCATCCAGTAGAATCACTGTTGCACTCTGGACAGACCAGTAGTTAGTGCGGTCCTGTAATTTCTATGGGAACAGGCAAGAAGAAACTGAAAATGTGGCTGAAGGATTGTAGACTGCGTGGATCTTCTACTGTACTCCTTCCCTCCTTAATAAAGAGAAAGACATAGGTGAAGTAGGCTGGAGAATCTGTACTTGCCTCTATTGATTTCCCCAACTGCTTCCTGGAGATCTATTTGATCTGGGCTCTGAGGTCAAGATTTTTGTTTCATTGATCACAGGTCTGTAGCAGTACTGATAGAGTGTGTTCCTGTGTCAGCTAAAGGGCTGTGAGAAATAACACTAACTTGTCTTCCTGAATATCTCCAGTCTTACCTGGGGATCTGGAAGTCTGGGAGAATCACGATAACTGTGTTTGCAACTTCTAACAGGAGATAATTTCATACAGTTTCTTGTGATACTCAGTCTACGTGTTTTTCTTCATTTTATTTGCTCATTTAAGTAATTTTACTTCTTAGTGCATTTGGAGTACATTCCATTCGTTTTTGTACACAACCATAATGTTCATTTCAGCCTTCCCTCACAAATGATGTGTTCTGAAATCTTCCAGAGTTTTTATTTTGTGCCCTTCCCTCAACAATTTCAATTTTGTCTCTCAGTTTCAGGTGAAGACTGCGTTTTCCCAGACAAAAGAATCATTTTAGTCTGTCACCATATTCACCCATGTAGCCTTGAATCACCCTGACTTTTTTTCTCCATCCTGCTGTTACAAATTCACATCCCATTTACTCTTTCCCCTACCTCTTTTCTTGCATTTCCAACCTCCTTTGATTTCTTCCTCCTAAATTTTGCTGTGCTTTGTCTTTGTATATCTTTCCAAATTATTTACATTTCCGCTTTTCGTTATATCTATTTTCTCACTATAGGGAACCTTTCTTTTCATTTGACAAACTTGTTGATGGCCTCTTTAAATGAAATGTACAAATTTAGTTTATTCCTCCTTTTAAAATTTGAGTCATAAAACCAGAAATTGTTATATTTAAGCAAATAATTTTAATTTTTTGTGTGTTCCTCTGTAACATAAAATTGCATTAAGGCCTTCATTTCCCCAGTCTATGGTGATATTAACTCATCTTTCACATATTATACTTCTAATTGGAGCTGGATGGGCTGTTTCTTTTGCATATTAAAGTAGAACAGTACCGACGCTTAATAATCTGAGATTTCTAGCAGATCAGACTTGGCTGCTTAAAGCTCTTGGCTTGTTGTAAGTCAGTTATGTTTAATTCATCATACTACAGACTAAAACCTTGTTCTTGTCAAAATTACACAATTCTATCTTCTTTATATACACAAAACAGCAGAGATACAAAGGATGATATTACTTGGTATCGATTCAGCTCTGCAGGGGGCAGAGATCAGAAAAGGCAGAACTGGCCAAAAAGAATGTCCGCCTCCAGTGAACAATTTTACTCATGGTCACACTGGGAAAAGCCTGAAAATATTGCTTCTGTGTGAAAGGTTTGCTGCTTCCAGCTCTCAGGGCTTTTCCCAGGCAGTTTGTTTCAGATACTCCTTGCTTTTTAGCTGTGAATAGTATATGACCCCTCTGAATAACTTGCCTAATTTATCATCACTTTGTCATCTCTATTTGTTTATCACCAGGTAAAGTGTGTCTCTGATTTTATTACATTTTACATTTTTTACTGGGTTAAATTGCGCAACTAGCTGCAGGGCAATTAAAAAATTCACTCCCTTGGTGGTTCCCTGAGTCCTCTGCGCTGCTGAATGCTGATGTTTCCAGCCTGAATTTGTCACCCCTCCAGCAGCAGCAGTCTGTTCTGTGTGTGTACAGCGCCTAGCACGGCGAGGTTGTAGTCCAGGGGCTCGACAGTGCCGTCTGGAATGGGGATGGTGATACTCATCTACACCGGTCAAGCAGATACGGCTTTTTACAGTCAGGCTGTTGCACAGGTCCATAAGCCGTCTGCGGGAAGGCTTCTGTGCAGCCAGCGTCCATGCTGGCTACTCCCTCCCAGGGCCAGACACTTAATGGGTGATAAAGTGGCAGGACTGAAACACAGTACTAATCCAGTCCAGCTCAGGTGATTAGGACTAATTATTTCATTAACTATAGTTTATCAAAGTGCGTTACCCTTAAAGGTTTCATAGAACAGTGAATGAAAAGATGTAGTTGTGCTATCATCAGTAACACAGAGCTTCCTTTTCTCTCTTTTTTTTGTTTTTGGTTTTTTTTTTGTTTTAAGTGAATTTCATTCTGATGATAGGTGCCAGATGGAGACAGCCCTGGGGAATGAAATTGTTTGTTTATCCACAGAACACGTACAGCAGGGGCAGCAGCAGTGTAGCCTTTCCCATGCTGTTTCATTGCTGTTCTCCAGCCTTGCCCGCCAGTGACAATCTATAGAGGTGCGAAGGCAGTTCACAGTCCATGCCCTGCCCAAACTCCAGGTGCTTTCTTGTGAATATCTGCAGTAGTGCCAATTAGCATCCATTTTTATGAACTTCTTGGCATGGGAAGTGTGTTGGTCCCCTAATCCAATCCAAATAGGCCACCAAATGATAACACTAATTAAATGCTTACCTAAATCAAATTTTAATCAGTGACCGAGGCACAAAAGATCAAGGCTTTAGTTTCATGTTTCCCATTGTGTTTCTCCTAAGGCATCTATTTTCTTATAATAACGGTTTTCTTCCTAGCAAGAACATCAGAATAATGATAGTACTGTTAAAAAAGCCAAAACAAAAATGAAAATAGCAAAGTAGAATAGTATCTTTAATAAGATTCTTTGCAAAAGGGTAAGAAATCTTGTTCTCCCATCCTGCAGCCCCACCCCCCTTCAGCCAAGAATAAACATTATCAGAGATATTTCAACTAGGAAAGGAAAAACAAAAAACAGAAAAAAGATGAAAAATAATATCTTGAACGTTTTCATCAAATGTACTTTAACCGTATATCCCAGAAACATGTTTTTAATAAGTTGATAAATTTTGTAATTCTGCATAAAAACAATTAATTTTAGCTTAGGTTTTATGTTTGAGAGAGGCTGGATAAAACCCGTGCTTTTTATTATTATTTTACAGCTTGTTTTGAAAGTGTCATAAACAAATGACTTAAGTGTCCCACAAGACGAATGTTCTTTAATCATCTAATGCACTCATTTATCCTCAGCCTTAACCTAAGTCCTAAATTAAGTCTCTTGCAAAAACATAACTTCATCTAAAAACACCCATCAATCCTATGTGATTTTGATAAGCACATTTAAAAAACATAAACAATCAGACAGTTGTCAATCCAGTTGAAGTTCTGTCCCATTTAAAAGTTATTCATTAGACTATGTTCCTAATGCGCCTGCTGCTAGTAAAATTTTAAAGTGGAATGAACAATGTTTTCAGGTTTCTGCTAGAATTGTAATTTTCAGCCATTCACTGGGACTTACTAAGAATAAAATCAAAATGCAGAACAGGAGAATATCAACTTCAGCTTAAATTGAGTAACTTCTAGCCTAATGGGATCTGTTTTTCGGAAAATATTAACATAAGTTATATTTTAATTTGCATTCCAGTTTCACAGTACCAGTAGCAAACTATGTGTCACCCCTTTGTGTTAAGTTTATTTTGTCATTACCTTCATTATCTGCTCAGGAGTCTGATGTACATGGAAGCATTACACAGGAAAAAATGAATAACATAGGTATAGGTTACACATTCAAAGCAAGATATTTTGCAGAAGCTGTCATTTGAACTGAATAAATAAATGAAGTGACTGTGAGGGGAGATAAAAGACTTTTAGTGACTAATATTCAGTATAATTCAGAATTAATTCAGATTCTCTCTAGTTTAAGCAATACTTAGCCATAGTCGTGGCTAATACAGCTTTTTTATATTTTTTTTTTTTCCCTACTGTCCTCTTTAGGACCTGGAAAAATGCTACTGTTGAGCTCTTTGGGATTCTTTCTCACTGGGGCTTTAAAATTCTAAAGAACAGATAAGAGCAAACAGCAAATAACTGGATTTAGAATAAACTCAGAAATTATCGCTAAGGCCCTTCCTCTGCCACAATTTGTCAAATCTGCTGATAGGAAACAAATTCTATTCATAAAGATTTTATTTTTTGGGGCCCTCTTGTGATTTGGTAGCAATTCAATTATAGTTTTGTGAGATAGTGAGCCCGGAGAGGGAATCCAGACTGACAAGAAATATGACAGGACAGTTACAGAGTGTTTATGCAATTAAACTTTCACTGACAATACCTGCGGAATGATGAATGCGTGGGCGGAGGTATGTGTGCACAAGCAATGCCCCACAAGTATTGCACATTTTTCATTATTATACAACTGTTCAGATCTTTCAAGAATAGCCTGAAGTGAGGTGGAAAAGAGAGTGCTGTTCTGCAGCATGTTAACCAAATGCCTTTTTTTTTTTTCTTTCCAGTGGGTCTTGATATGCCAGGTGATAAAAGAACATCTATTTTAGAGAAATGTTGCAAGACGATTAAGATTTAGCCTGAGTTTGACATATATTAATTTTGGATTCTTAAAGAGGTTTTATTCTTTTTCTATCTGCAACTTTATATCATTTCAAAACTGATAGATACTGCATAATTAAACTGCAAGGTTATTCATTTTATGCGTACAGGTGCAAAGGGCACTATAAAAGTGGGATTTTACTGATTGTAGATTAGAAGAAAAAAGAAGAAACTTAAAAGACTTTTGTAGAAAACCACAAAAGCTTACAGAGTAGATTAATTTGGTTGATCATAGGCTGTATTTTAGTATGTCTGTCTTCCATGGAACTATAAAATCAGACAGCTTATTTTAGAGGTTCTGAAAGATTGTGTTTTCCAGGCTATTACAGTAGTGGTTTTTACTTTTCATGTGAAGTTGCTCATTTGTAGTGTGGTTTTGATTTTGAAAACATGCAGCTAAAACATGTTGACCTGGACTACCTGTTTTCAAAGCAGTCTAAGTACAGCACTGAGTGAATTCCTGCAAACCTTGTGTTCAAAAACTGCTGTACGCTTAACAAAAAGAAAGTGGAATAGCTATGACGTGATTGCCTCCCAGAGAAGCTGAGCAGAGCGCTAGCTGTGGACTTTGGATTGCTGTGGACAGAGGCTGAAATAGTATGACTAACACTAGAGGTATGAAATAAGTGCCTGGCAGGTAAATTATTATAAAGTGACCGTTTAAATATTATCTAGAACCATGCTGATTTGTCAGACCTTTACGCGACTTCACTGAAGTAAATGTTGGATGTTCAGAATTTGGTTCCTACAAACCTGAATTCAGATCACTAGCAGTAAGAAAGAGCTGCTTCCTATTCATCCATGCTTATGAAATCTTTCAAAAATTGAAGTCTGCTTCAAATAATGACAATCTAAATAAAAAGGTTGGTTGTTGCGGTGAACTGGTTTGTGATTCAAAATTATGTATGCTAGGTTGCAAAATGGAAACTATTTTTTTTTTTTTTAATGTAAGCATTTATCTCAAGAGAAGAACCTCCTGAATTTTTAATCCTTCTTTCTAGAGAGAGTTGTTTCCAGCCTTGCAAGCATCCCAGTGATGTCCAGGGAAATGTCCGTTCATCTTCCTGATTTACACATAGACGTCTCTTCTCTTTCTGAAGGAATGACAGTATTTACCCGACTTGCACACAGCAGACATAATATCATAGCTTAAGTTACTCAGTACCAAAAGCTGTAGTGTATTGAAAAAAATCTGATTTTCCAAGAGCTGTTTCTAATACCTACTAAAATTGATAGCAAGAAAAAAATTGTTTTCACATTACTTAGGTGTTAAAATTACATGGTGGTGTTCCTTTATTTTCAAAAACCAAACCTAATCCTGTTAATTCAAAGTGAATAACAAACAGGACTAAGACTTTTTCCCAAGTTGTTACATTTATTCAACCTGCTTGTGTTTTGTTCTTCATCATAATTATTTCCAAGTCAAATCTGCGCTGATTTCCTTGCGGACCCACATACCTCTGACTAACTTAAAGAATTGAGCTGGGATAATTCACACTATTCCTTGGGGGTCATGTTCTCTGTTTTTTTTCAAGGACATTTTTATTACAAAGCTGATGAAATTTGCATATTAATTCATTTCTTTCAATTTTTTAAGATTAAATGTTGTCAACATGTATCAGTGCAAGGCTCTGACAGTGCTGATGAAATGGGTCAGTCAAGCTTGAACATTTAGAGTAATGCAACCATCTGCAACCCCCAAGCCCCTTGTGTAGTTTAGTGCTACCATTGCAACTTGATTAAAAAAAAAGTTTTATTCAATGCAGGATATTAAAACATTATCTGTGAAATGATATGTGTTACTCCTGCCATTTGCAGGGAAAGTATATTTGACAACAAAATGGATCTAAGGATCTCCTTGCTGATTTAGAGTTAGTGCTTTGTCAATCTTAATTAAACTCCAGTAGGAAAAGTGTAGGGGGAAAAAAAAAAAGGAGTTTCTGCTGTGCCAGAGCTTAGAAGTTATTAAACTGGGCTTAATGTCCCCTCCTAGCCTGTATTTTTACTGTTTGAAAAGCAGTGTTATTTACAGGAAGGAATTGCCTAAATCCTCATGTCTCAGGGGCCCTGGAAAGCAGTTGCATTCTTCTGAAAATACCAAGACTTAATAGAATCAGAGAAATTAGAAATGGAAAAGAACCATTAGGTCAACTTATCTATCCCCCTGCCAGTGCAGGAGAGTTCCCTACAGTATTCCTGTCTTACAGTTAATAGTCACGGATTTTGAGTCACCGTTTCTCAACTACTTATGAAAGTATTTGCTGTGCAAGCTGCTTGGGTTCATTTTACCTTCACCGATGGGACTGATATCCTTGTATTCTAATATTCTTATGTTTTAATAGTCTGTGATTCTAGATGCAATGTATATGGACACACAGTAATATCTTTGCTTCTCTTTAAACGCATACTGTTCATTTCCATCATTTAGGATTTATTAACCTGTGTTTACTCAGCATGTTTTACGACAAGTAGTCCCTTTGATATCAATGAAAACAATACACAGTAACCTCGATAATTAACCAGTATAAGTCAGCATAGCCACCTTGGTTTTAAAGGTGTGGAGTCAGTTGTGGGTTTGGCCCAAGACCTTTTGAAATCACCAGGTCTAATTATGAAGTTAGGGCAGTTAAATCCACCCTTAATACCAAGAACAATGCGTTAGCTAAAATGACAAGTTTCAGATGTGAACTTACTTCTCTGCAATTACTGCTACAGCTTAATCAGTTGATGTATTTTAATAGAAACTGCTCCTGGTCATAGATGTCCTCGTAATTGCTACTTCTGATAGCCCCAGCAATGTACATTG
Organism: Ibidorhyncha struthersii; assembly: GCA_013398815.1. Taxonomy (NCBI): domain Eukaryota; kingdom Metazoa; phylum Chordata; class Aves; order Charadriiformes; family Charadriidae; genus Ibidorhyncha; species Ibidorhyncha struthersii. The sequence continues at coordinate 531,945 of VZSZ01004110.1, forward strand.
GCCTTAATTGGACAAAAACCCCTGATATCTTGGCTTGCAGATGTAAAGACTGACTCCTACCTTAAGTGTGAATACAAAGCATGAATTCTAATAATAATCAGAAAACAACCTTCTGGCACCCCATAGCTGTGGAAGAGAAGATGACTCAAATAGTAGTTGTCTTGTATGGCAGAGTTGCTGTCCAGATACTATACTGGTTTTATTTTTAGGCAGTCACCTCTGCAGACATTATGCTGTAATAGCAGAGTGTATTTTTGACTTCAAGCTTCCTGTAACACATGTCATATGGGAAGCTTGTGTTAATCATATCAAAGCCTGTGAACATTACAGGAACGTTGTATTTTTTCTAAGCTGAATATTTTTTTATATGGTGGACCAAAAAGAATTCAGGAACTGTCATTAGGGAGACGTTGGGTATCCTTTCAATACAAAGATGAATCTGAGCTAGTAGTATCTAGATTTTAAGACTGAAGTCAAGAAGCTGTATTGGATTGAAAAATCAAAATCAGACTTCACACTGCAGTAGAGTTTGAAAATGTCAGATATGAAATATTTAAACTGTGGAACACAATCTTCAACTTTGGGCTATAAAACTTTAATTTTGTGAGTTGCTATTTCTCCAATTGTTCGATATTTTTAATTCTACAAATCCATGTTTATTAGCTTTCAAGGTTTAAACAGTGTTACTGAGTCTATTGAAAGTAAGTGATACTGACTTCTGAGAAATATAGTTACTATGATTGGCTTTCTATTTCTGCGTTCAAGATAAAGGCAAAAGAAAGAACAAATAAAAGGAATTCATTAGCACAGCTCTCTCTTTTAATACTTTTAAAATCACCTCAATTGCTTTGCTATTTGTTCTTCCATACGCTACAAGGAACAGATCAAATTGATCTGGAATGTGATTTTTTTGAACAGTGATAATTTTAGGATACATAGAGAGAAACTTTAGCGTCTTTGATTCTATATATTCTTATTTTTACAATGCCCAAATGAAATCTCCTTCCACTCTGTGATCTTCCCAAATATTTTGCAATAGCAGTTCTTGGTCCAAAATCCCAATCCTGTTGAAGCTGATAAGCCGAATCATGCTCCCATTATAGACAATGCAAATCTCCAGCTTCTGTAATGAAGTTGTTCCAGTATTATGCATAATGTTATACAATTACAATGGGGGTGAGCACTTCCTTTAGCATCATGACCTCTTCTTGCTTGCACATCCATGATAATTTTTTCTTCTTTTGGGGATTTCCTTGTACACTAAGAACATAGTTTGAAATACATCTGTACTAGCGTTTCCTAGGTGAAATACAACTATAAGCAATCCAGTAGATAAATTCATTGCAACAAAGTAGTCTGCCACATTAAATACTGTGGTTGATTTAGCAAAGTTTTGTTGGTATTTTACCTTTGGATTTTTAAACAATGAATGCTGTTAGCTTTGGTAAATAACAACAGCTTTGTTTTGGCAGTAGCTGCTGCAGACTCCTAAACCCAAGTTATTTTATCTAACAGTGTTTTGATTAAATTTATTCCCCTCCATCTAACTTAATTTTTTTTATTTAATGCAGTTTTCCAGCTATGAAGGAAAGTAAATTTACTGTAAACCTAGACTCTTTTTTGCTAGCAAAGAAATTCAGTATATGTTTGCTTTATACCTTCCATTTTATTTATATAACATATCCTGCTTTTGAACTGTGAGATTTCTTTTCTCAGAAAGAAACACAGAAGTTATGCTGCATCTACAATCTGTGGGCAGGTTGGCACCGCCACGTAAGGGAAACACATTTTTTAAATCTTCGGTAATATTGAAGGGGAAATTTCCCCTGCCAATATCTGCATGTAATTCTTCTTCTCCCATCTTAAATAATAGTTTTTACAGGGCACAGTATGTGTGCTGCAGATAAAACGGTCAGGTTTTGACATCTTATGTTTATTAAGTCTCTGTGTTTGACTGGCTAACAGTGATCACACATCCCAAAAAAGATTTTGCACACTTTATTGTTTGTGCTCTAAGCTGCATAATTTCAAATGTACAATATGTTCCTTTTAAATTTTATGGAACCAGGCATTGTTGAAAGAAGATAACCACCAGTTGGAAACAGTGGATAATGTTAGATCTCACTGATCATGACATCTTTATGGGATAATTTGGTGACAGAATGAATTCTTTAAAATTATTTATTCTCTGCATATATATATGCGTAGAAATCCCAAGCCTTAAGCATGTCGGGATACAAGTGGTTCATATTCAGACATGCTGGCCAAGAAAAGGCTAATGAGTGAGCAGAATTGAGGGAGATAGAGAGTCAACTAATCTAATTAAAGAATAGTGGTGGCTGCATTTGACTACCCAGAAATTTCACACCATGACAAGATTTCAATGAACACTTCTTGATACTTGAGACACTTGTGTTTCTTGACACACAGAAGTGACGGGTCTGTTTTCTGCCTTAATTTTTCCTGTTATAAAGGTGTTGGTTCAAAAATAGTTATATTTGAGCCTCTAATGTAATTATGTTCACTATCATGTTGTAGGTAGAAGTATTCAACAACTACCACTGCTAATAGCAAGTGAACTGGGATATTGTGGTTAGTGGTGCAGAGTCTAGTTGGAGGTCGGTAACAAGTGGTGTCCCTCAAGGGTCAGTACTGGGTCCAGTCCTGTTCAATATATTCATCGATGATCTGGACGAAGGGATGGAGTGTACCATCAGCAAGTTTGCTGATGACACTAAACTGGGAGGAGTGGCTGATACGCCAGAGGGCTGTGCTGCCTTACAGCGTGACCTGGATAGGCTGCAGAGTTGGGCAGAGAGGAACTTAATGAAATTCAACAAGGGTAAATGTAGGGTACTGCATCTGGGGAGGAATAACCCCATGCATCAGTACAGGTTGGGGGCTGACCTCCTGGAGAGCAGCTCTGTGGAAAGGGACCTGGGAGTCCTGGTGGACAACAGGATGACCATGAGCCAGCAATGTGCCCTGGCGGCCAAGAGGGCCAATGGCATCCTGGGGTGCATCAAAAGGAGTGTGGCCAGCAGGTCGAGGGAGGTCATCCTCCCCCTCTACTCTGCCCTGGTGAGGCCGCATCTGGAATACTGCGTCCAGTTCTGGGCTCCCCAGTTCAAGAAGGACAGGGATCTGCTGGAGAGGGTCCAGCAAAGGGCTACAAAGATGATTAGGGGATTGGAACATCTTTCATATGAGGAGAGGCTGAGGGATTTGGGTCTCTTTAGTCTGGAGAAAAGAAGATTGAGGGGGGATCTTGTTAATGCTTTCAAATACTTGAAGGGAGGATGCCAGNCAGAGAGGTTGTGGAGTCTCCCACTCTGGAGACATTCAAAACCCGCCTGGACGCTGTCCTGTGCAACCTGTTGTAGGTGACCCTGCTCTGGCGGGGGGGTTGGACTAGATGATCTCCAGAGGTCCCTTCCAACCCTGACTATTCTGTGTGATTCTGTGATTTTGAATAAAGGAGAGAGCTGTATTTCCCGTACTGGGAAATTGTAATGCATAGATTCATTCGCCAGTATTGGGAAACTTTAATCCATAAATTCATCATGAAACTCATTTAAGTAATGACAACTGAATGGCATCATGTGTGAACTTACAAAGAGTAGTAATGAGTCTCTAAATGGTGATGTTCCTGAGGTTACTGTGAAACTCACATCTTTCAGAAAAACTATGAATCCATCAGAGTAAATGCAATAGGAATATGTCAAGTACGGGCAGTTAAGTACAGGATGGTAATTTGGGGAACCAAGGGCAAGACTGAAAAGTAATTTGGGTTACATGCAGAAAAAAAAACAAGCAAGTCTATTTATTGGTAGATGTAAACTAACTACTGAGATTACTGAATTTGCATGGAATAAAGGCAGTTTAGTTTATGTTTTTTCCATTAGTCAAAACCACAAATGACACTGAGGTTTTACAGTTGTTCACCAAGATCAAAACAACTACAATCAAAACCTGAGATTTCAAAAAAGGTATCCAAACAAACTAATACATTCGGGAGCAGCAGATCAGCACACCTAGGTGGTATATAACACAAAACAAAATACGAAGGAAAAATGAAATGGCCAAGCTGCTCAAAAATATACGTCTTAGTAAAATGGCAACCAGAAAGCTGCAGGGTAACAATGATTACCTAGGAAAGAGACATTTTCCTGATCTATAAAAATGTTTTGGAAAACAGTACTAAAATTACCTTTAAAAATGATGTGGTTTTATATGTGCTATTTCCAGTAACACACACACATGACATAATATAACAAATTGCTTTAGACTTGAATTGCAAAAATGACTGGAGTATGGGAATATTTCTTTTTGAGGAAAGATGTAAAAGACAGGAATCGTTTTCCTCATAGGTACCCTAGGTATCTTTTTACAAGGAGACAAAAGTATTGAGTAAAACTCATACGGAAGATCAGTGTAACAAGTAAAACGAAGCACGTTTGTCGAGCGCTATGGACGTGTGGAAGTCATTGTCACTAGCTATTCCTGCAGTCAAGAGCAGAGCAGACTTTTTAAATATGTGGGCGTTTATATGTGATGGCAGCATTACCTTCTAATTTCAGTTAAATTATTTTTATAGAGGAGTGTAGTGTGCTTCAAGTCAATTTAGATATGAATTGGTGATTTAAGGAAGAAAGGTCTTCTACATGCACATTATTATCTAATGGTGCACAACAGGTCTTCTGGCACTTTTTCCAGGGACATTTGTTGTTATCTATAATCAGAGAGAGACTGTTGAACAAGTCAGTTCTCTCAAGTCCTTTAGTAACAAGGACTCTTCGACCCTTCTTTATTTTTCATTCAATATAACATTTGTCTAGACCAACACAAGATAAGTTTCATTTTGTTTATGGTTGAGTTTCTATAATACCACATAGTACTGCATTATATAGCTCATGAGCTTCTGCAGGCTGGTCATTTCACGTTACACTTTTGTCTCCTCTGAAGAACATCCTCCTTGCTTTCTTCAGGCAAAAGGTAGTAGACTTCAGAAAATGGTGGTTAGTAAAAGATCATTAGACTCAGAACATATTAAGCACTGAAAATGACTGGGGCCTGGCGCAGAACCTAGAGATGGTAACAGACATTCCTCACTTCTCTCCCATTTCTCAGCAGTGATGCCCGCTGTTGGAAGTCCATCTAATCTGGGATACTAGGCTCTGTAGACACTTACACCTTTGTGTCTGTTCTGTGTCTCTGGTCAGGATAGGTTGCCTATAGCAGAAGTACATTTTACACAGCACCTGTATCTTGTCCTGCAGTACATCTGCAAAGACATTCAGCTATAAATCAGTGTATTAAAATACACTGATTAAAAGACAGCATTCTTGTGCATTTATTTATATTGATATGCATTATCAGTGCTAAATAAACAAACACAATGAAGTTACTATACTTGCCTCCATGTTTCAAGACTGTAATTTTGATTTGGGAGTTTCCCTGTGGCTTTGCAGTTTACAAAATCAACGGTAAAAGGCTATGAAATCACAGCTGCATTCTGAGCCAGAGTTGAGTCTGGATAAAAAGACTAGGAAAATCACATGTTGTTGGAGGAATACAGGCTGGGGAAGTGGGCAGCAGGGAGAGGGACTGGACCTGGAAGCAGGACAGTTAATCACCTGTTCTAAGGATTGCACTCATACACTCCAGATAATGGGGAGAGGGTGGAGGGAGGAATTTAGAGTGGCTTAGAATCATCAAGCCAGAAAGACTATCCGATTCCTTCTCTGTAGCGACATAAAGTACCTTATTCAGGTAAAGAAAGGCTTTACTTACTGTAAATCTGACAAAGTTTATGCCACCCCAGATACAAACGTCACACTAACTTGTTTGCTCTGGGGAAGGTTCACAGTTTGGTTTTGTTTTTTCGGGGGTTTTTTTTGAGCAATAATAGTCTTTGTAAGATGGCTGCAGTGTCAGCATTTATCTTGAAACTCTTGGATATTAGTTTTGACTGCAGTCACCTTTCTGACAAGTGTTATTGCGACTGTGTTTTATATCCCTGTTCAGGATGATTTCTAATGATAATGCTCTGTCTACCTCACTGCTTCACACTAAATTATAGATGCCACTATGACAGGACAAACTATATCCAAGTGCTAAACTCTACTCCCTTTGTGTGATGTCAGTGCCTTCACTACTTTGTGCCTGGAATTAAAAACAGGATAGGAAGATATGCAAAACATTTCTGCTTAAAAATAATGTTCTGTCAGTTATTAAACAAGTGATATTTCATTTAATCAGCTCAAGGGGATTATTTTAAATGAAAAGGCAGAGAGTATGATTTTATTAACACATTCCTGCCCTAGAGTCCTACTGTAATAATTCTTTACTTGACTAAATTAAAAAGTTATAATTCAGTCCATCCACAACAAAGACTTATGGATGGTTAAATTTCATTAGTTTTTCTGTTTTCAGTTGTGCATGGAATAAAGGGAAGGAAGGCATCATGTCTCCAGAAAATATGTCCTGAAGTAAACATTACATTATGAATACAAACAAACCAGACTTTTAGTGAAGGATGCTATATTATCCAGTTTCCATTTGTTAATCTGATACCTTCACCATTAAAACCATGCTATTTGTGCTATCTCTGTGCATATGTGTTTGCTAAAACAAAGGCTTTTATCAAGGAGTGAATTTTTTTCACCCTAGAAAATGTGAACTAAGGCAGACTAAACCTGCTACTCTTATCAGCCTGAGAGTACCTACACTTGTTGTGTTGACTATAATACAAATAATGCACTGTAAACCATTTTGACTGTGATTTTTAATTAATTGGGCATTAGAAATGCTACCAAAACTTAGCAGCAGGATATGCAATATCCATTTGAATACACACGTATACCTGCACTAGCATGCACATATACACATTCATACAAATCTATCTGTAGAAGCAGATCAATAACAAGTGTGTCACTAGCGACTTCATGATTAAGACTGCACTGAGGTTGGGAAGTGTACTTAAAATCTTGTTTTAGGGGGGATAAATAAATATTTCTGTGTATATGACAAAATACATAAGACTTTTTTCCTCTTCTTATGCAGTTCTAAGGAAATACGGTCTATCGCTGTCCTTAAAATTTTGGATGACATTGAATATTAAACCAACAATGATCAATTTTTAATAATATTTTAGGCTAAAAATGTACATAATTCTCAGAGTGGACCCTTGTAATTGTAATACTCCATAGGTCCATTTTTTGAAATGAGAGCATAAATGTGTTCACTTTCATCTTGTTTGTGTCAAATTTAAAACAGTTGACTAAATTCTGGTCTTGTTTATGGATATAAATCTTAACTAACTATACTGAAATCTTTGGTGATATTCTGTGTTTGCTCCCATGAAAACTGAGAGTAGAATTTCATCCCATTGCTATAAAAAAAAAATGGATATTACTCCTGGGAAGGTTAAAAACATTCTAGTTGATATCTCTTCAGATGGAAAACTGTATAATAAATAAGAAAACAAGTGATACATCAGGCAACTGAAAGCAAAGAGCAGGTAGCTAAATATTGTAAATAGACGGATAGACCAAGTTATTTTTTTATAAATTCCGTCTCAGAGGATTACTTCATTTATCTTTTGAGAGACACTTTCTCATTACAAGAGGTATTTCACTAAAAAATTAATTGTTTATTAAGAATTAATTAAATAGGTTAGCATGGGACTATCTGATCAGGGAATATCAGTCTCAGTACTTTGAACTTGCAGGTGCTGCAGTGGATGTAGTTAAGACATTCTATCGGAGCTTTCCTTCATTGCAAAGGGTTGTGTCAAGAAAATCTTTAATATAAAAATAAAAAGCAGTTCATGCATAAAGCATGACGCCCTGAAGCATATTAGATCTGTTTATCTCTCTGTTTAAAACGAACGGTACCTGGTATAGTTTACATAACAAGGCAGGGATCAGTTTGATAAAGCATTTATATCACCTGGGGAACACGCTGGCTCATTTCCTCAACACCTTTCCGCATGACTCGTTCACCAGCAAGTCTAATAGCAAACAAAGTTTTAATAGGTCAAGAGCAGATGACCTGCTTGTGTTAAAGTAAAAGACATTTCAGTTTGCCCTTTGACAAATAGCTCGTATTTCAAGCCTGGGTCTCTGCAGCTGATCACTGAATGATAATTGTAGATTAATTTTTTTGTGGGCAAATCCTTAATTGCGTTTGATCATTTGCAGCCTTAAAGATGGTTTTTTTTAACAAGATAAGTTAAAGCTTAGTGCTTATTTGCTGTACACAAAATGTGTAAATTATCCAGGGGGGACCAAATAAAGGACCGAGATGGACTCTTGCCCCCCAGGTGCAGTGGCAAAGCTCTAGTGACCTCATTAGAAACAAAGTTTCACCTCAGAACATTAACATTTTTGGCAAATACTACAGCATAAATCTGCGAGTTAACATTTGAAAACACTTTTTTAAACAAATGAATTTCAATTTAGTTTGCAATTAAAATCTGTTGTTAGACTAACAGATTTTTTTTGTCACTCTTCCATTTTGTTTAATGTAATCCAGGATATGAGTCACATTTGCTTGTTGTTTCTATATGTGAAGCAAATACTGTAGCTGCTGTTTCTGTCATAGCACATCTGCTCTGCTGAAAACTGCAAAATGATAGATAAACACATGGACAGGAAAAGAAATAGATGAATAACATTTTGTATTTCTTTTTTCAGTGAACAGTAATCATCACCAAATGTCTTTGCAGTTCAAAGGCTATTTTTGTTAAGCGGACATACATGAAGCTTCCATACAAGCTATTGTAACTTTTTAGTATTTTTATTTTAAGTACTGAAAAATATGTTTTCCCCCAACTGGCACTTTCAGGACTGCATCGTTAAAGCAACATTGTGTTCATCAGCTGTCCCATAACAAAGGGAAAAATTGTTCAGTGAGGAGAAGAATTATTATACTTTGCCTTTTCTGGAAAGTTCAACAGTGGAATACATCTTCCTTAGAGCATAATTAATAACAATTTGTGATGCTTTTATGCACAGATACAATTCAGAGTATCTGTTCGCTATATATAATGTAACAAAAATAAGCTGATATCACTTACAGGATATGTATCTAGCATCCCAGTGGACATAAATCAGTAATTGAGCCACAGATAAATAGATTAGATGTGGCAATAGGAAGGGAAAAGAAGCTGAGAAGAAAATCCACAAAAATAATTTTGCAAAGCTTGTCTTATGTTTTCATCAGAAACTAAGCAAAATAATCTGACAAGGGCAGAAATCAAGTCATCTGACAAATTCTTCTACTTTTCTTTTATCAGACAATGTAATACAGCACATGACACTAAAAATAATAATGCGTTGTCGAAGGACAGGATGGTAATACTATGCCTTTTATTCGGAAGTATCCAACCCCAACAGCCTTTACGGTAGCTTCTTCATATGCTCGGTGCTCTCCAAATCACACAGGCCTGTGCACCGTTCACGCCATCCTGCCCCAGAACTGTGCTCCCCTTCCAGACACAGGGAACCCCGGAGAACTGCTTAAATGGTAGCTCTGTTTTCTGCACAACGGCAATGTCCACATCTCTATATGCTGCTGTGCAGTTGTTAGATATGAACTCTTGGGAACGCGTGCCTTACCCAAGCTTGGAGGGGTGTGTGTTTGGGCAACTCTCGGCACTCCGAGGTGATCTACCAGACCTGAGGAATCTGTGTACACATTGTGGTTAGCAAGATACCCTTTCCTACGGACTTTTTTTGCATGAGCTCATTGTAAGAGTGTATGTGACTGCTGACTTCTAGTGGCTGGCCTGCAGATGACATTAGTCCTGGTACTGCTGCCCCTGACAGAGATTCTCCAATGGCCCAAGTGTGAGGCAACATGTGGCACCTGAGCAGAAGGACCTAAGCATCTCCTCTACGTAATCCTCTAGTAACCATGCATGGAGATGCATGGGGGTTGTCACTGGGACAGGGAAATCAGAAAAACAGGCTGAACTTTGGCTGAAAATGGCAGAGTAGAATTGTGCGCTGTGCGTTCAGCAAGTACATGATACAAAGCAGACGGGGGAGGGGGGAAATTATCAAATTACTTTGTTTCTTTTGCTCCTCATGTCACTTGCCCCTCTGTGCCTCAGGTGAATACAATATATTCCTCAAACACCTACCCCTGTTGCCATGCTGCATGTCATTAGGATTTCTGCCCTGGTTTTGGCTTTTGTTGCTGCGTGGTGCTACGCTTGTATGACCTAAATTTTGTTGCGCTCAATCCAAAGATCTTTGGCATTATGGAAGCTTTGTGAAAAAGGCCTGTCATCATTCATACAGTTCAACATAAACATAAAGAATTGTATAATGAAATATGTCTTTAAAGGAACCTTTTAAGACAGATTGGCTTATTAGAATTACATTATTATGAATGTATTTCTGTGTATTAGGTAAGGGGACTACACTGGCAAAAAAAAAAAATGTAATGTGTGCCTCAAGTCATAATTCCTAAGTTCTTTTTAATGTCCTAAATAAGTGACCTAATTTTCAAAAATGGTAAGAACCAATTCATCTCTCACATGATTTCCATGACAGCTTCCAAGTGCAATTTTAAAGTTGACTTGTAGGATCAGGTCCTTTTATTATCAAGTGCGGTGAATTAAGGAAGCTGTGTATTCCTCTGAAGTGCTCAGCTGTGAACTGTCAGAGTCAAATAAAACTGGGCAAGGCAGAACAGGATTCCTGTATGAAAAAAAGAAAAGGGAAAAAAAACCTGTGCCAGTGAAATTTAGATCAGTAGAATACGGTTTGCCATATTAGAATTCAGTCACAAATCAGCTCCAGAAATACTGCTCCAGCAAAGAAAAAAAGCCGCACGCTGTTCATAACAATAAGTGGTTAGGGCTTCACTTATACACTTCCCGAAAAGAAATGGTCTTCTAATTAAACAATTGTTCACAGAAATCACATCCCAAGAACTGAAGGAAAAGAAATGGAAAACTCATGATTGTTCCTTTTTATATTTTAGTGCTATGAACTGAAATGCAGTTTATCACAAAACTAGATTTTTCTTCAGTTCAGCCTGCTGTTTATAGCAAAAGAAAATTACATATTAACATAAAGCTATGAATCCAGTTTTAAAGTCTTCTTCTGATGTCAAAAGGCCCCTCATACTCTTCAGATGAGCCATCTAGCTCCCTCTTCAGCCCCTTCCTTTACTTACAGACCTGATTATGGTACCTGCGGTTGTGCCACTCTATCTAGGTCTTTGCAGCTCAGACGATTCTTATGTGCTAATTCTAACTTAACTCCCTTGACCACAAAACTAATTCATTGGCTAAAAAAGCAAATCAAGCATAAAACCTATAAAAACTTGGAGTGTATCTTATTTACCTGTGCACTTCTCAAGTTCACTTGCTGGGTTCCCGGTTTACTCAGCAGCTCTGTTCTGAGGAATCCTGCTTCCTTTTACCTTTCCCCTTTTCCTTTAATGACTACGTTGTATGGGCTGAATTTATTGGTGATATTTCTGAAAGGAAGACAGAGACTATACACCATGTCTGTCTTTGCATGAGGCTGTGCTGAGGTGATTAACCAAAAGCCTGTCTTCTGTCCGTCTCATACCATGGTTTTCCACCTCAGACTGTAGACAAGCAGCTGTTCTTTCTCCTCAGAATATTTTAGTGGTGTTTAATTGCTTGCAACTGTAAATAGTTGTTGTGTTCACTAACTGTTGCGTTTCATTTTCACATTTGTCAATCCAGAATTGCATTCAGGCACCCGCATGTTGTAGTATGTTAAATCCCAACACTGGATGCATGCAGACTTCAAGAAGTACTTTTATTTTGTAGGTTGTTCTGAGACAGGACCTCGGAAGCATAATACTTCCCAGACTGTAGGATTTGGCATGTGGCTTGACCTAAAAGAGTCAAAATGGAAGGTGAAAGCAAGTTCCACTTCTAAAGCTCTCTTGTATTAACAGTCTATCACAATTCTTCTTTAACTTAGCACATGACTCAGCTGCTCATTAAAGTCACACCACTTAGGCAAGGTTAGGCTTCCTCTGAGAAGAGGACCTACATGTCCATTCTCACATAGCACTGCAGCTTCTCTTTGTCTCCTCACGTTTCAAGTCTGGGACAGGGAGCTGAAAGCGAGTAGAAACATTACCCAAGGAAGGTGAATGGTGCCAGTGCTGCAGCAGGAGTCAGGGAGCATTGACATGGCTAAAGCCTTTTAATCTTCCTCGATATATGCATGCCTAAGCATATCTTACTTCCCAAGTCAATTGTGCAGGTGTGGGTGGGGCTGTGCAGCCATTTTGACATTGCCATATATGAGCACGTACAAAGAGGATCATTGTATTCAGGCTGAGTTCTGCTGTTTGTCATTTATTAATGTTGTGGCATTTATGCCATAAACTCTTTCTAACTTAAGAAATCTCTTTTGGGACACCCCCACGAGCAATGTAGTCCAAGGGTGTTTGCTGTATCCATTTGATATTTGTGTAGACATCAGTATGCTCATCATGGAAGGTCCTATATAAATTAATCAGCAATATTACTAATGTCAGGTTTTATGAACACACATCTGTATATTGTATAAATATCAGCTGATCCATTTGCATGAGTCACTTATCTTCTAACAAGGAAACTTTATGGTTCATGATTTTGCATCGAAAGTTAATTATTGTCTCATGGCTCCGTTAGTGTTCGATAAAATGGACCTTCCTGGAGAACATTCAGTGAGTGTAGATGGATGTGACACTTAAGCCACTCAAAGTATAGCTCACAAAGAAAAAACAAATGAGTGTTGCTTACATGTTCAGCATTACCTTTAGGAGGTCTACAGAGATTTTGGTCTCTGTTTGCACTAATCTTATGTTAGTGACTGTCATATTACATTAGCAAATCTAATCTTTGTTAATGTGATAGAAAGTTCCTAATACAATGAGACTCATTATATTAACAACTTTTGCATCATGTTAGCAAAAGCAAAATTTGCTAACAGAATGCAAAAATTACCAATATGATGAGGTAATCATTATCATTGTTCTAACACCTGATTATATTAAGCAGCTACTAGCATTTTTTATATGAAATCACTATTTGCACTGTACGGGGATTTTCTAGGAGAATCTGGGGTGCCTAAATAGGAAATCACAAATATTTTTTAACAAAAGCTTTTTAGAGATATGGGGTTTCTTTTGTAATGTGATATAAATGTCACTGAATCAACGTCATTCTGAAATTAAATTTTTTCACATAAGAAACTTTCTTTTCCATGGAACAGGGAACCATATGATGAGCTATGTCATGACTAAGCCAGTAAGAGAGTATACAGAAAATGTGGATCACTGTTGGTCTTATATCACCTTTGTTTTTGAAAAGTAATTTCAGATTACAAGTCATATTTTGCAGTACATAAGAACTTACTTATGCAATATTTCATTAAAATGTTCATTTCACTGCTACAATTTGGGTTTTTTTGTAGCAAGACACACATGTATTGTAGAATATATTTACAAGTAAGATTTATAGTCTTCCCTGATTACCTTATATCTGTCCACTAAAAATGTATAAGGATAAAATGAAAAATACTATATAACGTTTTTAATATACATAATATCATCTGACAGCAAAACTTTTTGATTGCTATATCTCTATTATAACTTATTTGAAAACAGTGTTATTATTATTATTCTCTATGAAGCCTTCGTTCTTCTACAAGCTATGTAAAAGCAATCTTTTAGTTTTCAAGATTGAGGAAATGGACTTCAGCATAGAGTAGTCATGAATAATTCCATAATGGTAATGGGCAAGCTTTGCAAGCTGCTTTCTGCCATTTAAATAGTGGAGTGGGGAAAACACAGAGAGCATTTTGAATATATGACGTGTATGCAGCAAAGCCAGACGGCTTAGGTCAGCTGGATGATGGAGCTTCTCAGTTATGAAGAGATGTTGAACTTAATGTTAAGTCCTTTCAAGGACCTCTAATGCCTTCAGCTGAAAGTACTTGAATTTTTCAATACTCAAAGAAGAGGACCACTGGCAAGAGGTTCACCACAGATCTCCTTAGCTTCAGAATTTCATAGAATCATAGAATCAAAGAATAGTTTGGGTTGGAAGTGACCTTTAAAAGTCATCTAGTCCAACCCCCCTGCAATGAGGAGGGACATCTTCAACTACACCAGGTTGCTCACAGAGCCCTGTCCAACCTGACCTTGAATGTTTCCAGGGATGGAGCCCCTACCACCTCACTGGGCAACCTGTGCCAGTGTTTCCACCCTCATTGTAAAAAATGTCTTCCTAATATCTAGTCTAAATCTACCCTCTTTTAGTTTAAAGTCATTACCCCTCATCCTATCACAACAGGCCCTGCTAAAAAGTTTGTCCCCATCTTTCTTCTAAGTCCCCTTTAAGTACTGAAAGGCTGCAATAAGGTCTTCCAGGAGTCTTCTCTTCTCCAGGCTGAACAACCCCAACTTTCTCAGCCTGTGCTCACAGGAGGGTTGTTGCATCCCTCTGATCCTTTTTGTGGCCCTCCTCTGGCCCTGCTCCAACAGGTCTCTCCTGCACTGAGGACTCCAGAGCTGGATGCAGTGCTCCAGTGGAGTCTCACAAGAGCAGAGTAGAGGGACAGAATCACCTCCCTCATCCTGCTGGCCACACTTCTTTTGATGCAGCGCAGGATACAGTTTAGTCCTACCTAAACACAAATCAGCTTTAAGTTAATAGATTTTCTTTTTTGTATATATATTTAGGGAATTATTTGAAGGAATATTTCTTTTATCCATATGGACTGTATGACTTCTAGTGTCCTGATGGAAAAGGTGGCTGCTTTTAACTACTAGAGAAAGTGCATCAGGATGTTCCAATTCAAAGCCAGCAAATGAAGGAAAGAGAAGGTCAAGGAGTTGTGTCTTCCTTCTGGAGAGACTCCATTTTGTTCTGTGCTACTGATTACTTAGAAACCACGGGAGAATTTTAAACCTGGTGGTGGATGAGTAAACAAGAGAAGCATCTTGTGCCACAGTTCTTTATATCGAAGAGGAATTTCTTAGGAACATAGGAATTCATATAATATGAGTGAACATTGTCTATTTAGACCACTAGCTTGTCTTTTAGAGTAGCTGGTACCGAATATTTCTAAACCACATGTAAAATCTACAGAATGGTAACTGTACCATATAAGTTCAAGCATTACACTGAATATCTCATGTAAATTTTATTATACATACTGTAGCACGGTTATTCTTCTTAGTCTCATAGATATTGAGTCCTTCTTTTGCAGTTCTTTTATATATATATTGATTGTGAATTGTGTAGATTACATGTTGTGGGGGAAAAATTCTTTGTTTTTATCATTTTGTCTTTATCAGCTCAAGATGTGTTTTCCCTTCAATTTACTGGAAATCTCCTTGTTCTTGTATTATCTTCTATGTATCATTCATTATTTTATGTACCTTTTGTCACATCACTTCTTATTTATCTACTCTCAAAGCTAAATATTTATAATCTCATTAATCTCTCTTCAGATGTCCTTCTACTAGAGTTTTTCTGTTTTCACTATTCTCTTTTTTAATAGCGGATGACCAAAACTGAACACAATACTCAGTGTAAAGCTTAGACTATAAAATTACATAATGGCATTGTAATATTTTCTTTATTAATTTTAGATTCATTTTCATTGTGTTCTAACATCTCATTTAACTTTTTCATCATAACGGTCTCCATACAGAGCTGATGTTTTCACTGAGATATTTCCATTTCCTTTTATTGCCTAGTTATAGTTATTTAAAATTCCTCAATACACTGGAATAGTTTATTTGAAAGTGTGCTACGTCTTGCACTTTTTAGCATGAAATTTCATCTATTGCTCTGTTGTTCAATTGTCTGCTCTGATTGCTATTTAGGTCCCTCTCATGTTCCTCCTGATCTTCTTTTGATGTAAATAGCAGCAGTTTTAAGTCTTTCTATACTGACACTCACTATTCAAGTAAAACACATAGCAGATGGGAAGTCTGCAGATGCTTTCCACTGTTTTGTTTAGTTTAGGTATGCATTTAGCATGAGCAGGTAAAATGTTAAAACTGTCCCTTAAGAAGAGAGGCTTAAGAACCCAGATAGGCCAAAACCAAAACAGATTCCTATGCCTCACTCTTTCCCTCTCTTTCCCGGTACTGCATCTGAGGTAAATCACAGATGACTTCTGTGGAGAAGGAAGTTTTTTATAAGGTTATGGTATCCTCTAAATTATAATGTGGAAATGGAAATGTCCTAAATATTGGGCAATAGAAGAAAATAAAATGCTGTAAAAAGAGATAAAAACTAGAAGAGAAGAAAAAATGTAACCTGCTGGAAGTTGGTATCAGAAAGGGAATGAAGGCATTTGGGCAAACCATGAACTCAGGTACGATCCCTGGTTTTAGGCACAAAGTGAAAGATGTCAATGTAAAAGTATTTTATATACTTCTGTAAACACAAAAGAATATGTAAAGATGGATATATTTATATATGAACATAAAGTCAAAGGTCAGATCCATCTCTGCTTAAGATTCACCAGTAGGACGTTATGTTTCTTTCTAATTCCCTTTCTTTAGGATAAGCCTGTATTTTTTATTGTCTTGGCACCCTAGTAAAGCAACTAACCTTGTTGAAATACATAATATTTTTATCTATTGGAAGGAATGCATGTGAATATGCTTTTCAAATTTCAAATTGAAATTGTCTGCAGGGGTACTTATCAAGGACATAAGGGTTAGCTGGCACACAGGTGGGAGAAGAGTTGCTCATTAGGGAAGGTTTGTTATGTGGTAACATATAATTAAGGTAATGGTCACAGCTTGTGTGACAGCAAACACTCTGGCAGTTGTTTGATTGCTGTCTGGGTCAGGAGATCAGCTCTTTCTACAAGGTGTATCCACATTAGTGTGTTAGTGAACAGGTTAGAAAGCAAATTACAGCTGCCTTTCTTAGGCATATTACTGTCGAGGCTCATTGTTTTGGGTTTTTTACTGTACATCAACAGTAATATGGCTTCTGAAGACTTCATGTGACAGGTTAGGCATTTTATCCTTTGAGTAAACAGTAATCATGGTGTGAAGAAAGTGGGGCATTGGAGATTTTTCCCATTCTTTGAGAATTCCATTCTTCCTTTTTAGTTTGCTCCAAGGGCTCTTTGGGGATACATATATTAAGCCCTTTAAATAGTTCATAATAAATCTTTGTCTCAGGCTGATTCTGACAGTTTTTTAAAGAGTCTTTTAAGAGAGAATCCTCAATCATTTGTTAATCCATGGGGTGATCTTCAGACTTGGAGGAAAAAGAAACTGTGCAAGCTCCAGGGTTGTGAAAATACAATGTAGAAAAATTTTAACTCAGAAAAACTCAAGAAATACTGCACCGTGGAAACTTTGCCAATCACACTGTGTTCTGCCTGTGTCCAAACGATCATTCTGCTGTTTGCAAACACTGGAAATAGAAAAATGGGCTAACAAAAAAAAAAAAAAGGAAGATCAATTATTATTGATCATCTTATTCCTATTATCTTGGTTTTGGCTTTATTTCACTTAAAGCTTGAATTGAAGGGGCATTATTGGGAAAACTAAGTCATTGTTCCCATTGCTAAAATAAAGGAAATAAGTAGAAGTAGCATTCCTTCTGTTAAGTGTTTACCATTCAAGCGTTGTGATAAAGCTGCCAAAATACGTGCACTATGGGCCGATTTTTAAAATGCCGTTTCCTGTGTAATATGACAGATCCTGATTCTGTCTGTCAAAAACCTTCTTAACTCCGCAGTGCAAAATAAATAAATAAAGGGGAAAAATATAATAAAAGTAAGATGTCCGGTTTGTTTGACATTTGTTTTCACCAAATAATTTGAGTGAGTTGTTTTCTAAGAATAATGCATGGCTGCAGCCCGCTGGAACTACTGTTAGGTATTTGTTTTCAGCAGCCTCAAGTCTGTCATTTTTTGGAGATACCCGTTCTCAACTCTCTTTGAATTTCAATGGCATAGTGCGTGTCATTATTTTAGGCTTTTTTGTGAATTCTGCAGAAGTAAAGAAGTCTATAAATGCTAACTTATCTGTATAATAACCCTCTCGGTGTATCTTAGGAACGTCGTTGCCATATTTTAATTTAATATGCTTCCCTGAGGAGAAAATACTGTAATGGGAACAGGGAAGGGGTACTAATAAGGGACAAAGCTATAGAGAAACCTGGATAGTTGGACTTCTTACCAGCTGAGCAGTACATCCCAATAGCATCAGGTACCTGCCATGCCAGCAGTGCTAGCAAGTTACTCAGTGGCAGCAGGTTTAGCAGCCTGCCTGGTTCTGCCTAGCCTGGACTGGGTCGCGGAGTTTCTGTATGACAGAGAAGAAGGAACAGTTGCACGGCAAATCTTGTGATGATGGAAATGTTAATAGCACTCGGAAACAAATTTGGATGCACAGTGCATGTTTAAGTAATAGTTCTGATCACAGAATATTTTTAAGTGTTACTTGTTTGGGGCGAAGGATGGGAAAGCCTATATTGCTTAATTTTTTTCCATTATTCTTTTTCTTTAAAAATAACAGTGTTAGTCGCACTGGGGTTTGACATGGATAAGTAGATTCTATCTAAGTATATGAAATGACATGTTTTCTGATATTTTAAAAGTGTAGCTTGACTGTCTTCTGAACTATGGAGCTATGCAGCTGGAGAAAGTACTTCCTAAGGTACATTAGACCAGGACTTTCCACACATCCTGCAAAATCTACAGCATTTCCCTTTATCCCAAAGAATCTGCATATTGTCATGAGACTTAGCACTGTACCTATTCCCACCATTCAGTAATGAAGTTAGCTGTGAGCCAAACATTAAACCCTATGGGGAAAACGTTCTTCTCGCCAATTATATTCATTTTCCCTTGACAACATATGGCTCTGTAGTCTGACTCTTTTTTTTTTATTATTGAACCATTCTAAATAAGCTAAAATTGTTTTATAAAAAAAATAATATTTCTTGCCTTCCATACTTCAAAATATTTATAAAAATGCCAGTTTGCATTTGGCACACCAATACACATCCCGATAAGATTCAAACTTGGAAAAGGGAACAGTTTGGTAGAGCCTGTGTGACTGAAATCCAAAGAACAGAACAAAAACCTGTTTGCAGTTTTAGGTAGTTGTTCACTATTATCAAAGATGAACCCAGACACTTGCCACATTTGCAAAATATAGGAGGTCAAATTACGCCACCATCTTACCACCCTTTTTTGCCATTTTCAGGGTGTGAACAGAAAGTGGTAGGTCAGATGGTCCTCTGTGTTTATTGCTGCTAAAGCAGTAAGGGTTTGCCATTAGTAATGATTAGTCTGCGTTTGCACGTGTATGCTTGCTTGGTTTAAACATATGCCCAGTAGCTACGTACTTTTCTAGAAAGGTTATTCAGCAAGGTTACGCAATTTGTGTAAAGTGATTTCTTGGCAAGATTCTATACACATTGATAGAGCAGTCCAGTAGATACTAGCAACCAGTTACTGCCCCTTGGTTAGGCTGCATGGAAGATTCATGTATATAAAATAGTGTATTAAAGTAAACTTACAAAAGCAAAGAGCAATCATTGCAAATGTAATTTTTTCTTCCTCTTTGGGATTCTAATTTTAAAAGCATTAAAGAAGACAGCTGCTCATGCTGTGATATGCGCTAAACAGCCTGAAGGATGGAAAAAAATATATTTGTAGCTCATAATAACTATTGACCTTTCTGATATACAATGTTCTCTATGTTAGCTATTCTGTTCTATCAACAGTGAAGATTGAACATGACTTTTTAATAGAAAACATGGGGTTTCAAGCTGCTTTCACAAAGGTGTTTATGTATTGTTATTTTGTATTGTAGTACAAAGACTAAGTCCTGATGCCCTTTGTCTGACATCATGTTTGTCATAAAAAAGCCCCACTGTTACTGACTGTTTTATATGAGGAATTGGCTCGTAACCATTTTATAGTCGTGATAAAAGCGTTGCTCCACTAGATCCAGAACACAGGTATTGAAAATAGAATCCCCCAAATAACCCAGCAGCACAAAAGGTATTTTCTGAAGAAATAGATTCCTCAAGTGGCTATATTTACGGGGGTATTCCACTAAGATTTAAAACACTCACTTTTTGCATTCATACTGTTTGTTCCTTGGCATACAGAGGCTGCTGCATAATAGCTTTTGCTGGCTGTCATGTGCTCTCAAAGGCTATCTTTATGATGCTCCGTTTTTTCTCTTGAACTTTCCTGCTGCTTAGTTGCTGAGTCCAGAAACATCCACCAGCAGCAGCTTGACTCTGACACTTGTGTGTGTTTCCCTGGAGTAGGATCATCCTAACATCGACTGAGCAGCATGAGGTAACTCGGCTGCTCTTCTTTCCCTCAGGGAAAAGCTTCACCAAAAAACACCTCCCATTTGGCATATGAAAATCTGGAAAGCAACCTCTTTATTGTGCTTTTTAAGCCCAAGCAGGCTGGCAATGTTAGGCAACATCAGAAGGGACTTTCTAATGTTTGTTGGGGGTGTTTTTATGCCATGTGCTGGGAAGGAACTTTAGTGGGCCATTATTGGCAGCTCTGAACCACAGTTATTTTCACAGCTATGCTCTGGAGTGTCAGTTAATGATTCACAAGTTACTAGGCAAGAGCAGAAAACTAGCAAGAGCGAAAAAAACACCCTCAGTTGATCCTTCTAGGGCATGAAAGAGGGGGAACAGCATCAGCATTTAATGGCAATTTTGTGCTGAAACAAAATGCTCAAAATTGTTTATAAGTACCTTAGTAAGGATAATGATCATTTAAGTTGTGGAAAACAGCCACATCTCAAAGGAGATTTCGCATCTAGCATTGTATAGCATTTGTATTCCTCGCAGGCCCATAAAACTCTCAGGGAATTCTGTGAAGTTCTTTACCCTCAAAAATAGTCAGGGGCCTTTTTTTTCCTTTGCTGTTTCCTCATTTCCCAGTTTCTTTTCTCCATACCCATTCCCTAACAGAGGATAGATGTGCTATTACTTATGATCCTGAACTCTCCTAACATCAGGACCTTTCCTAGCCATTGGATGTGTTCTGTTTCAAACTTTATTAGGATTGCTGCAATGCAAGTAAATAGTAAGGAAATGATACCACTGTGCTAATTTTCTTTGGGACTGTCACTGAACCTTGAAAATTTATGAGTTTTGCTGACCTCACATGAAACCAAGCTGACAGGTCGGGTCAGATTATTTATTCCATTGCTTAAAATAAATTAACTTTAAATGTAAAAATGTGGAAGCAAGTTTGAGCTTCATACACAGTATGGTTTATGTACCACTCACTCAGTAGACCATAACAGCTCTTTGAGAGTTGTTCCGGTCTATTGAATGAATGTGGATACATTTGTGAGTGTTTAGATAATGGATTGAAGCCCAGTAGACTGTAACATTTCCAAAGGCTTTTTCAGAGTTAAAGTTTCCTACCATGATTAGTTCTGTTAATACCAAATCTTTATTATGTTGTTTTCAAACAGGCAAAAAAGCTCTATGTATTTCATAGACCGCTGACCAAAATTTGTTGTAAAATCTGTCTTTCAACGTTATAAGAGGAAGAAAAATCTTATTCATAGCTTCATCCTGGCAACACTTTATTTATAGCTCTTATCCTGGCTCCTAACTCATTCTATATTTTACCAGATATATGAAGAATTCTGTGGGATAAAGTTTACATAGGAAGTAAATCGCTTACGCTGGAAATTAATAGCCTGATAAGACATGTTTCTAGACTAGAAGAGGAAGAAATAGAAGGAGATGCAGAAGAAGAAGAAAGGAAGCTTTGAGAGGCATTAAATGAAGTAATACTTCTTAGTCCAATAAAGAGTAGTTCAGATTACTTTGGTTCCACAAGGGTAATAGAACATTCAAAAATTTCCCTGTATAATAATAGGGAAAGCCTACTGATGAGTTTGTACTTTGTAGTCCTACATAACTACAGCCAGTACAAGGGCCTAGTCTGGGTTGAAAAAAAACAGAGTAAGCTCATTATTTGTAACTCTACAGCATAACTTTTCAAAGCATGGCTTGTTTCTCTGCAGATGCAGTCTTTTGTGTGCCCAAAATATAGTATCACATAGTATTGTTTGCACTTGTAAAACCTGCAAACTGAGCATTAACAATCACAAATATAGTTTGCACATTAAAGTTGTGTTGTTTATGTATATGTGTGCTAGTTTTGTGAAACTATAACTTACTTTGCCAGTAATTGCATGCACAGTTTTGCTTATTCATTGGTAAAAGATCATTAAGCTGCTTTAGAGAATTCTGGCTTACTTTTGCCTGTGGTTAATGTTAAGTCTGGCGTATTTTGGGGAATAACACAAGCACATTTCAAAGGCTGGTGTAACCACATACACCAGACTGAATGTTGGCATGTGCAGCCAAAGCCCTAAGCAACAGGCCACACAGCATGCTAGAAATGATAAAATAATAATCAGAAACTTGATCCAAGTCTTTTCATAGTATTCCTACTTACCTAAATGGGACCAGGCTCTAGCGCCTTAAGTTTCCCAAAAATAGGGAACTTCTGCTACTTGAGACATGCCTGGCACCCGTCAGCTGCCTCAGAAAGATTTGGGTCTTCTGGAGGTCCTATGTGAAAGTACCATTCCTGTACACATCTCGGACACTGTGGGGTAGCTCACAAGAACGCTGTAGACCTATGTGTGGGCAACTGAAATAAGCCTTCAGTCACTTAGAATTCATCCCTGAAATGAAGGAACTGTTATTCTTAATGCATTTCTAATAGTTTGTCCCATTACAGTTTACATAGTTAAGCACTGGGGTTTTCACTACTTCCTTTGAAGGAATTTTTCAACAAAACGAAAAGCCAGGATTAACTATGCAAATTAAAAATATTAACTACACTGTGTTGTAGCCAAAGAGTTCAAGTCAACAGATTCCTGTATAATATCCAAGTTATCACCATTCTTGCAAATCCACAGTGTACAGGGCGGATCAGATATTAAACATGTTCTACCACTTTTCTGGAAGTTGTGTCTAAATTCACTGCTACTTTACTGACTTGACTTTTGCCTAAATGCACATACTCTTATCACATTAAAAATATTTGCTATGTATATCTGAGTTACTGACTTGTTCTCCCCAATAACATCTATACTTAACATTATGCACCATCACGTGTGGACCATAGCATAGTAATTACAGATTTTGATTATAAAAATTATCATATCTCTATATGTAAAGATATATATAATATATAATTTTTAATATTATGACAAATATGAAATAAACATATATGTAAGGCTTCAATGTCAAATTAGTTGTAAAAAAATTAAGGATTTTATATAATGACAACCTAACTGAAACAGTCTGAGATGTCAGCCCATCTCATCAATTGTTGGATCTGGAAAATTTGGAGAGATGAGAAAGAAAAAATAAACCAACCTAAAAACATTAAAAGAACCAGATTTCAACAGAAGTCTGATAGGGTTTAAAGTTTTTATGCCTTTGAGTTTCTAATAGGCTTATAGGTCATGAAAAGTGAATTGTCTTCATCTTGAAGATAGAATGACAAGAAAGAACAGTTTATTATCTTGTCTGAAAACATTACCTAGCAATAAATTCTTTAGAGGAAGCCATCCTGCTTTCCCTTTCTTTTGGAAGAGCTGCCCTCAGCCTTCCCCGTTTCAGTTAAGCCTTGGCCAGAACCAAGCTTTATTCCCCCTCAGTAAAGGAAAGAAGGAAACTAAGTCACCAAAAGGCTGGGGTCCAATTCTTAACTTCTTCAGCTTTTCTGTAAATAGCAAAACAAGACATTTTGAGAGTCTTACTACATTAAATACAAGTACCATGGATTTCAGATCCAAATCTGGTTATTCAGGAATTCAAGTTCCTGTTTATGACTGGGACAGCTTACAGCAAAAATATTATTCCTACAGCTCCTTTTAAAAATAGTATTACCTTGGAAGAATGAACTACATTCTTCTTTGCCACTCACAGTGTTAACTAAATAGTTCAGACAGTCCTTGATTTTGCAAGATGCTGAGCACACCAGCCAGACCAAGAGAGCACCTGTAGAAATTGCTGGCTCTGTGCTCTCGTTGGTTGATCTCCAGGCAGGTTGCCCATGTCCATGAATGTGCCCAAGGGGTTCATCTGAATAGTCCAAGAATCTTCAGCACCTTCCTAGACCAAGCTGTAGCTTCCAGTACTTGCCCATGTTCAGCTTGCAATCAGACTGGACCCACTTCGCTTAAAACCATGCATCTGCGCAAGTGCTGAGTATAATTTCATAGTAACTTGCACTTATTGGAAACAAATTGTCTTAACTTGAAGCTTTTGAATTGTATTTGCTGTGCTAATAGAGAGAAATATCTTATCTTTTAGCTTATATAATGATCAAATTTGATCTGTAAGCTGCTGAGAGAGAATGACCTTGGCAACTGTGCTTTTTTGAGCGTCGCTTTTCTGATTAAAAACACACTTTAAGAGGCAATAATATGAGAAAACACAGGACAGTTAACTGCTCAAGGTTAAATTTTCGTAGAAAGTCTTTTAATACCTGGTTACAGACAATAAACTGCACAGAAGAAATAGAAACATTTACAAAGATGCATCTAGTCCAACTGAAAATGATAGATTTATATTACCTAATTATTCATCTGAACATAATGATTCTCAGTTGCCTACGCAAAGGCTTATAAGACTTAAAGAGAATGCAGAAAGTTTTGCAAGTGTAGAAAACATGAGAAGAGAGCTCCCTTTTTCTTACTATTTTGTATGTTCTCCTATTTTGTTTCTCTTTTAAGAGCTGTATAGTTGGTGTTTGAGCATGTGTCTCTTAAAAGCTGCATAGACACCTATTTTCAAGGAACAGAAATGACAGCCAGGTGGAAACTTCCTGAAATTCTACCAAATCCAGAATTTCCTGTATTTTAAACCATAAGCTTTTTTCCCACCAACCCCTTCAAATTCCTTGTTGGTGTTTGGTTTTCCCTCTGTAACTTCTGGTCCTCCTAAGAATGAGAAGCCTGTTTTTTAGCTGTTTGGAATGCGAAAATGCATTTTTCTCCTCTCAATTATTTTTAATGCATGTGAGGAAAAATCCCCAGAAGTTGGTGAATATTTATTCAAGCTGCTTTGGCAGCATTTCATTATTTAAGACATAAATCAAATTTGGAACTTCTTTTTTTCCTGGGGGACAAATTGTTTATCTGAATTTGAATGTGCTTGTGAATCAGTCACAGGGATAGTACTTGTGCTATTGCTGTGTAATAGCAATTATTTGCATTGTTTAACTTTGCTTTGCTCTATGGCATTAAGGTAGTCAGGCTGCACACAGATGCTGGAGTGCATCTGCAGATCACTGCAGGAGCAGATCCATGGACCTTAGTCTTCCAAACAGTTACATGCATGTTTATCTATCAGTACACGTTCCGCTAGCATCAGGAGAACTCTTCCAGCAGGTAAAGGTAAACAGGGCATGACTGGTTTGTGGGGTCTGGGACTCAGATTATTCCCAGGCAAAGCCCGTTGAAGGATCAGAGCCACAAGGCTTGGTCACAAAGAAATGCTTAGGAGGAGATAACAATAAGTTTGGGAACTGGCCACTAGTTCATACTATCTCCCCATTTGCCTCTGTGGCTCTTAGTTAACATTTTAACATTTATGACACTTTTGTACGGGGATAGTGGTTTGCAGCTTCATGCTCTTTGAAATGGACAATGCATTCCTTGTGTCTGGAAATCTCATCCTGCATTAGCAGCTTTGGGAGTGGAAAAAGAAGAGGTTTATTCCTTTAGTAGTAGCTGCCAAAGTTATTTAAGGACACACAAAGGTGAGTGCTTCCCAACAGAGTACACAGTTATCTGGTTTGCAAAGACAATCTAGACTTACTTTTTATACTTCTGAGCCTGACAGTGTATACTGTCATTCACACACAGTAAGCATTGACTTTTATCATATTGTTAGCATCCTAAACTCAGTTTCAGAGGTTTATAACCCAACAGTAGGTTTTGAGTAAATTCAGCCCAGGAGCATTATTTTTCAGTGTAAAAGACATCTTTAGTTACTACAGTATCAAGCAAAGCAGACCTTGCTTATTTCGGGCTTTTTTAAAGGTCTTAGATTACAAATTAAAAAAGAAAAAACTCTTGAAAAAATGAGTTGCCACAGAGTTTCATTCTGATGTTCCTCAGATTGCTAGCTTCCTTTGACATAATTAGGAAAAACATGAAAAGGCTGAGTGATAGGCATTTAAAATCAGCTCCTGAGAACTCATAATGGACCGTATTCCATATATTCCTGTGCAAATCTCACTGACATCGGTGGATGCGTTCTGTACACATCCTATTTTTAAAATCCTGCATGCATAATCACCATTAGCATTGTTACAGTATCTACCATGGGTGGGTGCAAGTCTGAATGCAGATTTGTGCTTTCGGCTGTAATGGTTCTCTCCTGAGAGAAATTCAGAAAGCTGATCATAAGGTATTCTGGACTTCTAGGTAACTAATCCCATCTCACACATACACTCTCAGGTACCTTTGTTAAATACAATCAAACACTTCAGAAAATATATTTGTATGACAGACACAATTGCAGTCTGTTGGATAAATTATATGCATTTTATAACATTCACTTACAGATATGTATAGGCTTGTACATACTATAGTAACAGCAAAATAATGTTAAACTTATGATACGAGGTGACATGAGCCCAGAAAATGTCAATGCCAAGTACATTGTACTAGATGTCAGATGCTTTCTTTTCTTTCATAAAACTGTGTATGAAAGAGAAATTTTAATTTCAGTTGCTTGGGAATGGTACATATGTATTACAGCCTGATCATTTTTCGAGCATGAGATACTGTGTGTTTAATTAACATTACCTCTGTGTGTTTAGATAATTACCATTAGAACACATGAGGACATATTGTACTTATTGCCTGTGCTAGAGCATAATGTGCTGGACTACAACAACTACGCTTGTTAGGCTGATTTTAGCATTTCTTCACACAGCAGGAAGCACCCATGCTGTGGTTTCTTAATGTACTCTTTAACTACTGCACTGTAGGGTACTGTACAATAAAAATAATAATTAATTATGATCCTCATCTTAGCAGTACTGCTGCTATCCCGGTGATCCTGGTTGCTGTTTCAGAGTTCCACTATACTGTGGAACTATTCACTGCCCACTGTCTTTCTTTTCAGAGTTTTATTTCTTAGATGATATTACTGAACAGAGATGAATTTTTTGAGGGCAGGTTTGTTGCATGGATTGTGATGGCTTCACATTTGTTCAGGTCTCCAAGGACCAGCACCAATAAATGTGAGAGAGACAACAGCAGAATGGCATACTTTCCCATTTCCACCAGGATGAAAAAAAATACTCTAAATTAAGTCTAACCTTAAATGTATAATCTGTCCTTGGGAGCGAAAAAAAAAAAAAGGATATAGCATCTTCAAGCTCTTGGCATCCCTTACGAGAAAAAAATGGTTCTAAGGGTCTCTGATCTTGTGTTTTAGTAAAATAGAACTGCACGGCTGACTGACAGTTCTGATCTAAAGCATTTACGTTTAAGTTTTGATCTCTCTGCTTTTGATTAAAACTAATGAGCTCATTTAATTCAAAATGGGAATCTCTGATAAGAGAAATAAGGTTGATGTGATTGGATTAGAGGGGCAAATTAAACTCTTAGAGCAGAAGTTTGTGCTTATATAGTGTATTAAAAAGCTGTTGGCGTATTATGGCGTGTTAGATGATGAGAAAAATTTCATAGTAATTCATATTTAATCAGAAGAAATGAAAGTACTAAATATAACATGGCTCTGCTTTTCCCTCGAGTGATAAAGAGCTGTACATTTAAAATGACATCGAATTCATGCTCTCTAAAACAAAAAAATCTTAAGAGAGACACTAAAGAAAGGGGCACTGTTGTCAGTTATTTCATCACAATAGAGTTGAAATGTCACAAACACAAGACAATTCAATATAATCCGTGGCTCACAAACAAGTTTTTGTGTTTCTGTTGACTACATAACAAATGCTTTTGAAATATGTGAATACTTTCTACTAGTAGTTTGGTCGGTTCTCCAAAACAACAGCAGAATAATTTCAAAATAACTTCTATATTCAGTGTTAATTACTCATTGAAACTGAAAGTTAGTTAATCTCCAGTAATGCTTGCTTATTGTAAGCTGCTCCAGAATTTTCACGTGAACAGTATTTTGGGGAGAGGTTGGTTATCAGGGCTAAAAACAGCAATAATAAAGGTTGCATACAGAATATCTCAGTGCTGACTAGGTTTGTACCCACTATTTTATCACAGTTTATACTAAGAGTATTTATTTACTACCTTAAGTGGTTGAAGTCGAGGGAGTGAGAAGCACAGGTGAGAGCTATAGTTTCAAACAGGAAATACCTCTTCAATTAGACTACAAAGGCATTTCATTAGTGACAAATTAGTCACCAATAATTAAAACTGTGATCATGATGACAATAATAATAATAATAATAATAATAATAGTAGTAGTAGTAGTAATAATAGTATGTGTCATTTACTTGAGCATTTTTGCCCTCAGGCTGTTCAGTGCTTTATTGATAATAATTAACCCTCAGTAACAGGGAAACCAAGGCACTCAAAACCAGCAGTGACTCACCCTAGGTATCACTGCAAGCGAGGAGTGGAAGCTAGGGAATAAAAGCCTGCAGAATTTGGAGCCTATTTTAGCAGGCAGAATTGCTACCTGAGAGAGACTTTGCCTTTCACAAAATACAGAAGAACTCCCAGTTTTTAAAACAACATAATACCCTGAGAAAATAACTCCAGTCATAACAAAATTGTGCAAGAAAGAGTTAATGAGGCAAATCTCTGTTAAAAATTCTATGGGAAAAATAACTTGAAAATGAGACTTACTGAGTATACATATATTTTTCAAATTTTTTTTTTTTTTTTGCTAAGTAAACATTTTCTAAACGAGGTAAATTGATTACAACACTCTTAGCATCCATCAGTCATTTATTTTTAGTGAGTTCAAGGATTGCACCTGAAAAATAGCTTAGAGGGGATGTATAAAATCTAAATTATGTGTATATGTATTTTTTCTATTCCCTAGTGGAATCTACAAGCCCCAGTTTACTAACCACTGACAACACTCTAGAGCGCTCTTTTTTCATCCGAATGAAATCTACACTGACCAAGCGAGGAGTGCACATCAAATCGTCAGGATACAAGGTAAGGGTTGCACTGTAGCATGAATAGTGACATTTTTAAATTATGTTCATTCATGTTCCAGGGACACATTAATAGACAGAGAAAGGAGCTATTTCGCATTTGCGTATGTCTCGTTCCTTTTGTTAAAGAATCATTAATACAGTATTTCCAGCCTGAGGTTTGGCTTTGGTACTATACCTCCGTTAAATTGATCGTTATTACAATAAACATTGATGATGAAAGCATGATAGCTTTCAAAAGAGCAACACTTCCAGAATAAAGGTATATTCTACCAATGAAGGTGAGTCAGAGTAACATGACTTTCTCCATAGTGGAAAATTACTGCTCATTTTGTCAGACTGTTAGTCGTCTTTGGGTTATGTTTTTCCCAGAGAGGCAGGATTTCTTCATGCAGACAGTATGCTAGAGCTATTTAATTTTGCTGCGGTTCTGGCTGAAGGAAACAACAAGCCACAATGAGTACTTTTCCACCATTTTTCTTTCATTGTCTGTCTGAGGGGCATCTGCTGCTAGGGATCATATTTGCTGGATTTCAGACTCTTTTAAGATATGAAAGTCTCTTGTTCCTTATCAGCAGTAATCTCATTTTTCTTCAGTCATATATCGCTCATAGTGCCTGTAGCTATCAGTGGCTTTGCAGTATACTAAAACTAGAAGGAATAGCACATTTTTAACATTGTCAACTTGTGGAATGAAATATGTCATCCATTAAGTATTATACAAGATAAAAGAGTGGAGCGAGAACGTAAGTCTGAGAATGTGTGTGTATTTAAAGAAGTTGCTTGTCAATGTTCATTGAAAAACTTTCACAAGCAATTTTTTTCAGTTTTCAGGAGATTTAGAGGAGTTTTGAAGTAAAATTCCCCAATTCACTTTTACCCAAAAATTCTCTCTGTGAATATAGCATCGAGGTAGTCTGCCTGAGCAGTAAAAATCTGGTAGAAACGCCTTCTTTGCAAACAAATGACTGGGAGTCCTTCTGTTGGATGATTTCTTGGTCAAGATGATTAAAGTTTAGATGATTAAAGCTAATCAAAGTTTAGGTCCAAATCAGTGGTTTCTTAAGGCACCACAAGTTTTGATCTGTGTATTGCTTAATTGTCAACACCTGAAAGAATGCACTCAGTAGATGTTCATGCTGACTGCTTTGCAAGTCTCAGAAGGTATGGAGACCGGGAAGTGTACTGGTAGTCACAGGAGGAGAAAGGCGAATGAATGAATGAACAGGTCACTGAAGTTATACTGATTTTTATGATTAGGCGTGGTCCATCCAGGCTAGGTCAAAGTTAGATTGGCAGAGAACTTGCTTTGCTGGATATTTTTCCTGCAATAGTAATGGGAAAAAATAGAGAATTCATCTGTGGATTTTGTAGTCTGACATTTTTTGCCAGATGTAGGTGAGAACAAAAGGTAGACGTGTGAGTGACTTTGTCATTCTCTCTTCTTGTACTTCTGACAATCTAATGTTTGTCCAGCACCAGAATAGGATATATCTAGAATGGGCTGGCTTCACAAGGTGGGTTTTTTACTTGTTACAATACAGTTTTTGAAATTCACGGTAGACCCTTTACTCAAAAGACACAGTAATGTCTGTGATATAAATACAATTTCATTTCTCTTTTAGACCTGCTGATGCCTCATGGAAACACTGAAAACCATAACTGAGATCTCACAGGTAGAGCAGAATGAATTTTGAAAGATCAGATATCATTTTCTTAGCCAGCTTTTCCTAGACACAAAGAAATGAGTAAAAAAGTGTGATAGTAGACAAAGCTGTCTGTAAATAAAACATTTGTTTTTTTCGAAATTTTTCCAAGAGGCATCAGCAAGTCAGCATGAGTAAAAATGCATAAACAGTGTGCAAATCCTAGGCAGATGTAAATAGAGAGGTGTAGTTCTGCTGCTTTTTGATGTTTTCAAGGATTTTGTAACTGACAGTGTTTGGCTGAATTCAGCTGTGTCCAGTCATGTTAATTGTACTCTGACAGTTTTTCAAAAGCATGGTTATTGGCACTCTATATTCTACGGAAGGATAATTATCCACAGCCTCAGTGAGCCCCAGAAAAATCGTGTATTCATTTTAGAAGAGTTGGATCACGTGAATATCTTTTTGACCGAGTGTTAAGAACTGCTTTGTTTAAACGTCATTCTCAGTTGGTGTATCAGAGAAGCATAATAAACTTCAACTGCTATAGTGAATGTTGCTCACACTTTCAGGAACGTTACCAATTTACTCATTGATTTCTAGAGGTCTAGTTCTAGAACAAACTTAAAACTTCTAGAATTTGTTCAGGTATATATTTTATTAAAATCGAGAAAGATCCATGAGCCTTATGGACGTACATCTATAAGAAAGTATCAAAGGGAAGAATAGTTACGTAATAATGACAAAGCTCATGGGAATAGCTGGCTAAGTTCTGCGTCAGACCTCCAGCACTTAATCAGGAAACACTATGCCAGCTGGGGTCATGTGCAGCAGAGTTCCTGCGGGAAATCCTGGTGGAGCAGGCTGACTCAGGAGCGGCTGTCTCACACCTTTGGAATACCACAGAGCACTGAATTTTCCCTCTGCAAAAAGTGAGAGCTCCTGGCTAACAGCTTCCCTTGAGCTCTTGTGTCATTGCGGGTGGGTAACCCTCGTGAATCAGCATACAAACATTCATCAGGAACAGTGTGCTGCACAGTCCATGTCTGATGTAAGTCAGGTTTTAGCTCTGTCAAAGGTATTCAGCTCCCTGTGGATTCAATCCTCCAGCAGTGACAAAATTTTTCATCTTTGTGAAGTGGTTGTGTCTCATTCCAAACTCTTACTGAGCTCAGAACCACATCTCCATTTTTCCCCTGCTTTGAGGACTGCTGATGCATGTTTTCTCTAGATAGCAAATGATTGAGGTGGTCCACAAGATGCTTAGCCAATTTTCAGAATGAATGATCCCTGCCTCAGGAAAATCACATAAAATTGAAAACAGTCAGAGAATGAGATTGATTAATCATTTGGGTTGATCTAGTCAGGACTAATTTTCTGTCAAAAGAGATGTTGCAACAAAAATCACACTGATAGACTTACACATATGTATACCTCAAAGAGATCCTGTTCCAGACTGTTCTGACATGAGGTGAACCCTGTTTATAGTCCCTTCCTGGACTGATTTAGTTAGTCCTGAATTATATGTAAAGATGGAGGTAATGGCTTTTTTTCCATTAATTATATTACCTTAAAAGTCTGAAATGGGAAAGTGGTTACCTGATTACTCCTCCCTTTCTCCTTCCCTTTCATTGTTCCCCAGCACCTTCCTTGAACTGGATTTTCCCATTCTTAATATTCTTAGACTCAAAGCTTACAGGAAAAGGGTTTACATACAGTGCTAGAAAGCTACTCAGTTTTCAGTGAGTAAATCTACAATCTTAAAAAAAAAAAAAAAAGTCACATAAAATGTAGTCAGCTGCTAAAACACATTGAAAACAAATAAAAAGAAAAGAATGATAATTCCATTCACTGCAAAACTCAGAATGAATTACCATTACAGCTGTTGTCAAAGATACATGATGCAGAGACTTAGTGCTTTTTCTGCCGAAAATGTATCACATCTTCCTTTTTTCATTTTTTTCATCAATAAAAGATAGTTTTGTATTTAATTTGGATTTTTGTTCTCTCCGTTTTATCTCCTTTTTCATCTGTTTTCCTCCATTTGAGGGTTACAATTCTGTCTACCTAACAGTTATCCCACCTTCAATGTTTCTACTGTCTGACTTACTCAGGCATATGTCAAAGCTAATTTTAATTGAACACTACTTTGTTCAAGTCCAGTGATACCTTTCCTGCTCCCCTTAGTATCCTATTATTGTTTTGTCACGTTTACTTTCATGTCAGACTGTGCTAGGATTTTTTTTGTTCAAACCTTTAGGGCCTGATAGTGGTCTCTTGAACAAAGCATAATTAATGGGATGAAGAAGAAGTCAAAGCATCGAACATCATCAGAGCCAGTAGCTGCCAGTAGTTTCCTGTTCATCAGCTCATCAGATGTTTTGGTATATGTCCATACATATTCCTCTACTGTTTTATGGAGTAGCCCTCTCATGATAAGCTATTACAGAGGTGGATAAGCAAATATGAGGAGCTTTCCTTGTACTTTTACTGTCACTGTGGCAACCTCTGTATTTGGCATGACCAACGTCTGTTGCCTCTCCGTCTCCCAAGAAGCTGGCAATCAACCTTTTTGGTGATCCATTAGCAGAGTTAAGGGCATCTTAAAAATCCTTCAGGCTGTACCTTCCTACTTGGAGTGGTACTTTCTATCTGCTGTGCTACCTGGATGCCTGCTTTGGCCCATTCAGTGTCAACAAGAAACAGTCTCCATGTCATTAAAACATCAAAGTCAGTGAGGTCACAAGGCAATGAGTCTACTGCAAACTCTTCAGTAACGGGAAGTAAATATAGCAGCTATCATGCTCTGAGCAAAACCTTATTTGCAACCTTAGACTTTCAAGCCTATATTATTGAGAAAAGAAATATTTCCTAGGTTACTCAGATACTTCTGCCTTGAAGTGAGGCCTTGGTGTCTTTGAAAAGTGCATTGGGATTGTGGAAAAGCATATACGTAGTCTTTGAAGATGAATGAAATGGTCTTTGTTTCAGCTGTTTGTATATGATTTTCAGGAGTTCTGAAGTCCTTTAATATGGGACAAAAGTGTTAGCACTGGATACAAGTGTAAGCCCTGCATTGCTGCTTTACAGAATCACAGCTCTTATCAATGCCAAGAGCAGGTATTTACACCTGTTTTTCTCTCTGGTGTTCTTCATACGCAAGAGAATTGTGGAAAGTAAGCAAGCTTAAAAAAACTGACCAAATTGCAATGAAGGGAGCAAAGTTATCTTCATTATTTATTAAATCACAGAAGACTCTTAAACCTAACAGCATGATCTGAAGTACCAGTGGACATACTGCATAAAAATAAGTAAAGTGGTATATAAAAAATTTGGTTCAGCAAGTTTAGTTTAGAGATTTTGATGTTTTGTTGCATGTCTAATGTCTGCATGTCAGTAACAGAAGATTCAAATTTGCTTAGCTATGCCTCATACATCAGTTGCTATATATCAAAATATTTTAAATAATTTTCAAAACTCCATAAAAGTATGATCAGAAATTACTCCTTGTAGTCTGCATGAACTCATCTTTTTGGTTTGTGCCAATGGTATCTTTCTACAAACTTCTTTAAAATTAAACATTTTCTGTGACTGTGGTCTCAGATTTTGCACTTAAAATCATAAAGTTAGAATTCTTTGAATACTGATTTTGAAGATGGAAATCTAAATTTCTTGCTGAAATTTTATGTCAATCACAGTTCTACTATCAGCCTTTTTCACACTGTTCCTGCCTTTATACACAATTTAAATTAATATTTTTTTATTTTTTTAGAAGAACTTGAAGAGTTGGGCAAGATTTGAAAATCTTGCACTTGAAGTAAGTGCAGTTTTTGGCAGAATTTAGATTCCTTAATCCAAGAGGGCAAGAGAGCCAAAAACTCTGTTAGAAAGACAAAATTATGCCATTGCACTGGCCTCGTAATACCATTCTTTTGATTCAATCCAAAATTGAAATAATTGTTTCCCATGTAAGTGAAAGTTTCACCTGGAATTCAGAAACAAGACGTCCCTATTCCAAAATAACTTTAAGGACCCAGTACATTGTGGGGTGGTTAAGAACATGGCAGAAAACAACCTTCCATTTCAGGGGATCAGGAAGGAGGAAGAAAGAGAAGGCAGATGGTTTTTGCATAATAGTCTAATGATTAGTACATTTCTTGGATGTGGGCTATGTTAGAGTCAGATTTAATTCCCTCCTCAGCCTGAGGGAATTCGTATATCCCACTTTCCAGCTTGGCCTAAATTCTTTTCTCCTCTTCTATTGTTTTTCCCCCTTGAAATCT
Organism: Ibidorhyncha struthersii; assembly: GCA_013398815.1. NCBI lineage: Eukaryota > Metazoa > Chordata > Aves > Charadriiformes > Charadriidae > Ibidorhyncha > Ibidorhyncha struthersii. The sequence continues at coordinate 567,099 of VZSZ01004110.1, forward strand.
TTTCTGTCAAGCATTTTACTCTGTCCCAGAAAGGTATACTGACCTTTCTCTGTAAGAAGAAAGAAAACGGCAGAATTTAGTATTTCATCACGTGGCTACTGCCACACCTCCTTAATTGAGTGAAGAAGGAATAAGAAACCAACATCAGGAAGCATTATGTGAAGAGTTTTCTAAATGTCAGGACATGCATTCCCCAGACTTTTCAGCACTGGGAAGACTTAAAGGTAATTTGTCAGAGAGAAAGAACTGATCGAGAATTCACCCATGTAAATCGATGACCTTTTAGTCAAAAGGAAGTCTCTTAGCTAGTAAAGATGCAGCATTACTTCTAAAAGAACAAAATACTAATGGGCCAATCTAAGTCTTATGAAGTATCTACTTGTAGATATAAAGATACGGTTCAAGAAAAGATGGTCTGCAACAGGATTAAGAAGACCAGAGTTCATTTTATGCCTTGCTATAGAGCCGTGAGATTTTATTAGGAGAGCTGTCTGGAAAAGGTTGGTTCACGCTCGGCATCTAAATACATTAACCAATTTTTTTTAAGTGTCCAGCAGCTACTAACTCCACCTCTCGAAAAACATTTTCAGGGCTGAGCATCTTTTAAACAGGATGTATAGCACTGTTCTACCATCTGGAGGCATGAATATATGTTAGGAATTCATGATTGCAGCAGCACTAATGAAACTAACCAGTTAGTATTATATAAAAGGCCTTTTTAATAGCAGTCTTCTTTAAAAGAAAGATTCAAGCTTTGATCATTCCTCATGATGACTGCAGCTATAGTATTCCTGACACCTGTATCAGAATGTGTTTCTCCTCAAATATTGTCTTAAATGTTCATATGGCTTTAGAATTATGGTTTTGTTGCAGCATGTTCCGAACTGTGTAAGTCGGAAATCACAAACTGGATTCTGGAAGGGAAGAAAACATAAAATTGAGCAAACACGGATTACTTTCTGGGAGATGTTCTATTTTTAATAAATTCTGTTATCAAAGAATAAGTGATACAAAAAGATAATATTATCACCAAATTAGCAGCAATTGCCTTTGATTCTGATCTTTAAGCAGCATAATTCTGGAGCTACCTTTATTAAAAGTCGGTGGATATAACAGGGAAAGAAAATTACGAGATCAAGAGTTACTCTGATATGTAATAAAATATTCAAAATAGACATCAGCTCCAAGCCCAATCTGGTATTCTTTCAAGAACCAAGAGTTGTTGAGGCATAGAGATACAAAATGTTTGTTGCACTTTCGTAAGTAACACTATCTAGATGTCTGAACTAATCATGCGGTGTAAGACCCATTACAGTGTTAATAAACAGAGATCAATGAGTGGGATGAGAACAATGAGATCTCACCAGAGTGGGAACTGGAAAATACCTCCTATTACATGCTGGGAGAAAGGTATCATGCTCCCAGGTGAGAATGCCTAAAACACGACAGTACTGAAAAAAGAGACGTCCTCAGCCCACAGTTTTAAGTTATCCCCCAATGTTGCCTGTCACTGCTTATTGTTAATGATTGGGAATATGCCTTCTTTAGGAGCAAAGAAAACCACACAGTGAAGAATCATCAGCCAGAATTTGCTCTAGGACAGACAGACGCTGCTGTCAACATCTTTGCTCCACTTGGCTGTTTTGTAACTGCTTCCAGCAGATATTTTGGCCCACCTCCTTTTTGTAATGTAAACATTGTATTAGATGTGCATATGCAGACACTAATAGTTTTTTTAATTATCTCTACCTCTTCCAATAGTTCAAAGGTTTTGTCCAAAGTATGCTTAGAAAAGACAGTAAGCTCATACATTGAACAAACGTAACAATACAAAGCTAATGTAGATTAGTCCATCTTCCTGCTCTTCAGCAGATACTTGCAGAAACAGTATCATCTTTTCGCTGGTAAAACTCTATTGACTGTGAAATTCAGAACTAAGATGAAACTGAGTGAAAGGTTCTTAAACTTGCATTTCAGTGAATTTTGCATTTGAGAAAATTTGTTTCTCATTGCATTTCTCTGTGTTGCATACTGTCTTAATCTGGTAACACAAAATCAATAGCTGCTGAATAGAAAATATGTCATGAATTGATAGCCATAAGGGTTTCATCCTGACATCTTATGCAAACACATATGTGTATTTAGCTTTTGTAGAACTGTGATGGGTTAACTAGAGGGAGAAGACCACATTTTTGCAAAAGAGTATTTTTCACTGTTGCCTCTGCAAATAAATATTTTCTTGAAGAACTGCATGAAAATTCGGAACAAAGATGTCTTCTAGTGATAAAGTTGTTTCAGAAACGTGGAACCGACACTCAGTCATTGCTTCCATTACACTGTGGTCTGTCACAGGCTGTATTAGTGGCCAAGAAGTTCCTTTTGAATCTGTCATTCATGTCTAAGTAACACAGACACCAAGAAAAAGCACAGTTGTTCCTCTCAAGGAGGTAAAGCTGTGGGTTATTGCCTGTCTCCACATTCACTCCATAAAGCAAAGGCCACCATGCACGTTCCCTTGAATAGCTAAGACTGTACAGCACATTTTACATACCAGCTACACAAGTTGGGTCTCATTAGTAAATTTTTACAGTCACATGTTCTTTGAAATTTAAAAAGCAGTATAGAAAATATCTTTTACAAACAGCCGGAAATATTTTAAATACTATTTAAATAATAAGAATCACTTCCCTGTAATTTTTCCTTTATAATTAATTCTTGTATTCAATGCATGCTGAAATGTTAGCTGCCCACAATTCATAAGGATCAGGTTGTTTCTTTGTCCTGTTAAGCTGAATCCTTTTAAAAGTTCCTTTTCTTCCTGCTCCCTACTCTTCCTATCTTAGCGATATAATAACTGCGTTAATTTATTTGCGTTTTGCAACAATGAGATAAACACTGAATTATGATTTCACCTCATCATGAACTCAGAAAAGCATCTTTACTTCTCATTTATTTTTAACCCATAATTTGCACGTTTTTTAAACTTTCTTTTACATTTTTGGTTTTTTTAAACTTTCTTTTACTTTTTGAGCAGGTTCTTACCTGCACAAAGCATTATGTTTTATTGGCTTTTTCCTGTTGCTTATAATGTCATTTATATTAGTGAATGTACTTTTGCAACACTCCTCTGAGGGTGGAAAGTGCTGACATACCCAGAGATCAAGTAACTTGCCAAAGATAACAATGGCTGTTTGTATCAGAGCCAGCTGTGATTACATGCTGTACTTCATCCTCAGCCTTTCTTCCTAGCGCATGAATATTGTCAAATCATCTCTGCGTTCCAGCACATCACACTTAATTTTCTCAGGCTGGTACTTCCTTTGTTTTGATGGTTGCCCTGAATAGGCAAAATGAGATGCCAAATGAAAAAGTTCTCAGATGAGATAGTGTGAAGTTTAGCAGAACCTTCACACAAAATCCAGAAAAAGATGAACTCCTGCTCTTAACTGGGCTACCACTGGCTGTAGAAGAGCTAGTCCAAAATCCTTTTCCTCAGAAAGAAAATGCAATGCACCAGCAGAAAAACACATTTTCCTGCCCCTTGGGTTTAGCCCAGGGGAGCTCCCTGAGGCTGCTGTTCCTGCCGCCTTGTTGTGGGAGAGGAGCAGGGCTGGCAGCATCCACCTCCTGGGCGGGCAGCTGGCTTGGCTCCTTGCAAACTTTGCCTTTCTCATTTCAAAACAAACAAACTTCAGAAAGAGGCTTTTTTTTCCTCAATTTGATTAATATTGTATATATTTCTATATATACAATCTATATTTCTATCTATAGATTTCTCCACCCTAAAGACCTCCAAGCTTTATCAATTAGTGTGAAGCAATACATGTAATTAGGACATGTGAAAACGACAGGGAATCATTATGCACTGTTGCTCTTTATACTTGGACCAAAGTGAAAGTATTAGCACATCAAAATGCCCCATTCACTTATGCAGATAATACCACTTTGCAGCTGCTCCTCACTAACTTTCTACATTAATAGGTGCTGCATAAGGTCCAAGGCCCATCATTTACTCAAAAGCCAAATTTTTTGGTATAATCTGCTGTCATATGAAGCAAGGTTCCTCTGTACCTGCTCGTTCCACAGAATGGGAGAACAAAGGCACAGAGCATTTCAGTGATGCATCCATCACCAGTATTGCCATACATGAAGCCGGTAGTCAAACAAGGACCATCACACGAGGCTTTCATTCCCTGTAGCTGTTGACTTAACTTGGTGCAATGACTTCTGGACAGCGATCTAGACACTGATTTGCTGCTTTTACCTTCTAGAACCGAAAATTGATGAGTGTTTCAGGCCATGTTTTCCAGAGAGAGTTCCTATAGTATAAACATCCTTTTTCTCTATTGTCCAGAGTGCATATACACCACTATATAACCAAGTAAGCCATTATGCTTGTGTTTAACTATTTAAGCATGCCCTTGATTTGCCTGTTTAATGCACTGATACTAGCTGAAGAATGGTGTTTAGTTGAGCCCGTCTGCTCTACCTTATGGAGAAGGCAGAATATAGATGTTTGGTGGGAAGAGTTTCAGTTTCTCCTTTTTACAGCATCATTAGGAAGCCGTCGTTCTAATAATAATAATTCCCATTTGACATCACAGAGGTAAAAAGAAATCACTGCTGACATCAAAAATGAGGTGATATTTCAGCAGTATTATTTCACTGAAGATAAAATGAAAGTCTTTATTGCTCCCAATGCTTTCAAAGAAAGCTGAGCAAGGCTTATACTGACCCTGGAGCTTATATACCTTAATGCATCTATAACCAGTATGAAATAAGAAATGTTAATTGTTACTGCTATATTTTTTGGCTGTCCCTCCTTAGAACCAAGAATTTTGTGCCTGCTTAAAGGAAAATAATCAGTATCTGAGAATAAGCCTGGGAGAGCAGAATTATCTTTGTTTTCTCCATTAATTAAAATACACGCAAAAGACCCCAAACAAATGAAAACACTAAGTGTATTACAAGAACTGGTAATTTTCTTACAAACTTCATATCGGAGCCTTTACTGGGAATCCATACAGATTGCATAAAAAGGTCTGAGCTCTGAAGAGGTTACCCTGAAGAGGGTTACAAGTTTTATTTCACTTTTTATGGATAGGTATTTTATTCTCTCTGAACTTCTTGTGCACATTGCTGTGTGAATTGCTTGCCATTAAAAGGACACAGCCAAGGTCTGTTTCATCAGTTTTAAAAAATATTCTTTCTACTTTTGTTTGTGATAGCACATTAGAAGCTCCCATTCCCACCCCCATTCCCCTTCTCTTTGTAAAGACAGATTGTTATAATTCTAGTCTTTGTATATTTTTCTGTCCTAAACCAAACAGTATAGCACATCAGTGACTCTATCCAAAAGTACTTGAAAAAGAGCGTATCTGCCTAAGTTTTTTGGCAATATTTCCTAAATTTGAAGTCTATTCTTGGTCTACTGCTGGTCTTTTCTTTTTTTTTTTTTTTAATTTAGGGGATGTATGAAGGGTAATATAGACTGCAAACAATTAGAGCAACAGGATGCAAGTTCAGTGCCTTTAAAACTGATGGTATTGTTCTAATTAAAAGAAAGTTCAAGAAATATGGATTCTTCCCATGGCTTCACTTTACAGAATTGGTCACATACTTGCAAGTAGTGTCCCTTCTGTATAACAAAAGCCTGATTAAAATGTTTAATAGTCTTTTCAAAATCAAACTTAAGAAAGTTTTGCAATTAAATATGTGGTGGGATCATCACTTTCTTTTTTCCTGGCAAATATGTTTGTAACAGAGCAGTCAAAACTCATCTGCTGTTGAGTTACTGCTTCTCAGTTATTATCAGAAATAAGATCTGAATTCTTACCGGCATGCAAATATTTAATACTTATAAGCCTTTAAAAAAGCAAAATTAATAGTTACCAGTTACAGTGCAATGTTTAAATCTGAAACGAATTCTGCGCTTTCAATGTAAATGGGTCTCATTCTACGTGCAAATAGTTTGGGCATTTTCTCCAAGAATTTGTGCATGCCTGAACTGAATGCTTAATTTTATTTCATATGAACTCAATGAGCCCTTTCACTTTTGACATATTCTGGAAGGTCCAGGCATGCTTTTTCTCTGAAATATTAGATAAACATTTCTTTTCTCGAAAATCATTACCTTATTAGCCTCTTCATTACTTTCTCCCTGCTCAAATGCTCAGAAATGGTTTTGTTTGGGTTTTTTTTCCTAACTAATCAACTGCTTTCAGTTCTTGTGATCCTCCACATTGTTGTATTGTTGCAAAGACTACAATGGTTAGGTAAGCCCATCACCAGACCTAGCACTGTGTTTCAGAGAGACCTAAATGCAGACCCCTGTTTTAATTAGCTCACAGGGTGTCACCGAACCCAGGCTGGTTCTCCCACTGTCCCAGGGTTAGGAACAGGGCACTGGACACAGTTTTTCCTGAGGAAGCAAGGAGCTGATTCACAATACACAAACATGCATTATGGGTTGTTTTCAGTCACTTTATAGTTATATGCATTCATAAATTTTGATATGGTTGTAAGATGCAGACTTTGATGGTACAAAACTCACAGAAGAGCTTTAGATCACTGGAGCAACCACAGGCAAAGTTTATGTTGACAATTTATCAGCTCTTCTCCGTCAAGGAAAATTGTTTTTTAGTGCATGCCTATTAGCAATCACATGCATATTATGAAATTGAGTTTTGGGGAGGACAGCCTGCCATCTGTCTTTTTTGTATTTTTTTCACAATGCATCATGCTAAAGTTAAAACTTTCCGTGCTTCAAAATAGTGTAAAATATGAGATGTCTGTAATAGAGACACTTGGAAAGAAAAATAGACTAAGTAGAAATGTAAATCTTTATAAACTTTATAAACAGGCAACTGCTGATGCTGTGCTTTATGTTTAGCTCCAAGTGCCCTCCACATTTCCACACACCATAGTGCCCACCATGTGCTCTTACTCCAGATTTCAGGGTTGCTAAACTGGTAACTAATTAATATATATCTCAAGGAGCGTGCGAATGCTTTCTTCATAATCTTCTTCTGGTTCAGGTTGGTTTTTGTGTGAAATGGAACTGCAAATGCCTGATGTGGAGAATGAAAAAGATGTGTTCAGTTTCTTTTCTGTGTTCTGATATGCTAAGATTTTATCAATAATATTGTTTTCCTGTAAAAATATCTGCCTCAGAGAAAATCTGCTGTGTAGCTGTCAGGATTACACCTCTCAGAATATGCCTGTGATGATTCTGTTAAATTGATAAAAACAGAGCACTCTGCTATGTAGAAGGATTGCTGAAAAGAATATTCTGAGGCCCTTTCATGTGTAACAGCACTTGTATGGCAGTACATTTATTGTGCTATAAATTCCATCACTGATTTTGGCCATTTCAAATTGATTCTGCAGTAACTGTAAGTAATGAACCTTACAGACAGAGCCAAGGGAAAAGAAAAAAAAAAAACCAAGCCAATAAACTTGTGGCTGTAGGAATACAAATTGTAGAGTTCATTTAGCCTCAGTTTTTATCAGATCATGCAGCCAATACCCCACAAAGCCAGAAAATATATCCAACAAAATATACAGTGCCATAGCCCTGGCTTGCTTTAAACTTAGCAGCTAAACCAGACACTAAATTATTCAAAGCACACGTTTGTACAAAGTGTCCTGTGGATTTCACCTGAGGTTTACTCAGCATAAGTGGCTGGCAAAACAGGAGAAAGTATAATAGAAGTGACTTAAACGGGATAATGAGTCAAATCCTGAGCTGTTTTATGTGGTCTATGCAATACCAGGCATCACTGGATTTCATGGGGTGCAGATCAATGTGCAGTGGGCTACTAATGACTCACCTAGGTCAAAATATATAGAAGTCTCCAAAATTTACAAGTGTTCCTAGACTATTTCCCTTTCTTATTGAGAAGTTCTACTGAGTTAACAAGAATGATGTGTTGTCTTCTCTCCAGGTATCTTTAACAATCCCGTAGATTTTAACAGAGAATTTATGCGCTTGCTGAAGATTTCCATAGGATGTTTCAAAACCCATCAAAAAGATACTGTTCTACGACTTTTCACATTAGTTTTGTAGATTTCTATTACATTCTATAGAAACCCACTGATCTTGTCTTGTTAAATATTGTATACGTTTTTCATAATCTTATCAATGGATGCCAAGATCATTTAGACTCTTATTTTGCAAGTAGACCGTGGATCTAGTCCCACTAAATCAGTGCGCTGGTCCTGTGATTAAAACAAATATGAATATACATATATGTTCTACCCTTAGTTGTTACATCAAAAGCTAACTTCAGATTTTAACTCAAATGCTGAAAAGACTTGAGCTTTCTGCTACACAGTTTTTCCAACATTACAGGAGAGAGAAACAAGGCCATGTTTTATTCTCTGTACAAAAATAAATAAATGTCTGTGTTGGGTTCCTACAAGCCCTGCAGCACTTCTATGCATCACAGCTTGCACACTCATGTATCTTAGAGTCTGCATTGAGTGCTAAATTCATTCTGTGTGTATTCTTGTACCGATCTGTGCAGATTTATCTGAACCTTTGTATTTTCTGTGAGAGATATTAAATCCTCATTTTGAGATCAAAATGCTTGGTCCATTCTAGTCTTATACAGACCGTAAAGAAACTCATTGTCTAGGGCATATTCCTTGCCTCTCCCTATAAAAAAGGATGTTTTGTCAATTTGTCCAGTTTACAGCAGCAGCCTGAGAGACACACAGCGGAAAAAAGACAGAAACTAAGGTTTTCATTTAAACACCAAATATGGAGAAAGTCATAATAAAATAATGAGAGTTGGGAACACTATTTTTTTCTCTCACTCTCTGCTGTTTTGTGTTGCAATGAGGAAGACAGTGAGCGAGCCTGAAGTCTTGTGAATAGCCCCTGGTAACCAAGAGCAAAGAAACCTTGCTCATTATCTCCACTCCCCTTCTGAATAAACATTTCGGCCATTGTAAATGAGTGTGACATGAAGGGCAAATGAATGGCTCTCATTCCAGATGAGAAACACTTGACAGCTGAGCAACCTGAAGGTTGTTGTGAAGGTACAGATCCTCTAACCACTGGATGATGGGGCAAGCTTACCATTTATTTCGATAGGACTTGAGATGCATCATACTTTTAAAGGAGACATTCCCAGCTTTGCAGAGGATGGGTCCTAGGTGTTCAAACTGACTTTTGGTTAGGACTTCAGTGAGTAAAAGACAGAGCTGTCCTAATTTTTTCTTGTTATTTTATTAAATTACATAGAAAAACTTAGTCAAATATAGGGAAAGGTTCAGTATGGATTGACAGATGGCATGCAACACCCCTACTGTATCTCATTTATAAATATGATTGATGTGGAGGTAATTTCTTGGTAACCTGTTTTTTTAGAAAAAAAAAACGTATTCTAGGTGGTAGGTTAGTAAAAGAAAATTAATCTGTCCATGTTAAACTTGCCAAGTTTTGATTTAATTGCATGAATATAAAAATCAATTAATAAGTGTTAAGCAAACAACAGAAAATCAGTGAATTAAAAATTACTAAATTGCTTCCAAGTGCAGATAAAGCAAGAGGCTGCCATAATTCTTCAGTGTAGGTTCGAGAACACGAATCTTGTCTCATCAGTTCTTGCTCCCCATTTATCCACATCTGGCATTTTAAACAATGCTGGTTTATTATGATTTTTACAAATAAATTGCTATCTATAATCTAGCTTGCTACATTAAGTGGATTATAGAAACAAATCATAAATAGTAGTCCATTTGTAGCTGTCAAGGAGAAGGTCAGAGTTTTGCAACAACCATCCATCTCCAAGTGGAATAGAAGTTTTTTCTTCAAAGAGAAATTGCATGCCTTGTTTGGGTGGACTTCAGCTACTAATGACAGTACAGTTCCTTGAAATATCCACAAAATTAACTTGATTTTGGGTCACAAATCTTTTGCAAAATTGGGGTGATTTGATGTGAAACAGATCTCATCACTGAATATTTCTGGGCAAATTTGATTTGATTGGAAGTATTTATTTATGGTTTTTGCATTCTTCAAAAGTTTCAGGAGAGGCTTAGGATGGCATTGGAGGCTTATGGGTCCCATGTCTATGGAAAGGAGCTTGAGCCTGAGATCCAAACGTTTATGACCTATTGCTATCACTGCCACTGGACACACAGTTTGTATGTCTCTATTAATTTATTAGTATTATTTCGTTGCATTTCACAGAATTGTGCAAAATAAGTCTGTATACTCGTTCTCATTTTTTGCAGAAAGTCATAGAGAGGTTTGTTTCACGAAGGATGTCTCCTAGTAGACAAGTTCCTTTCATATATGTTAATATACAGTGCTTAGCGTAAACAGGAGGCAATACCTTCCTTGTGTCTTAGCACAAGGGAGCTCATAACCTAGAACAGTTCTACCAAAACTAAAATAAAAATAGAATTGGTAAACATCTGAGTAAATACAACACATTAAGGAAAAGTCAAAGACTTTTTGCAAAACTTTCTCAGGGAACTAGCAGGCATGTCTACAGGGATTTCCATTTGATACAGAGTAGCTGCACTTCCAGCATGGGAACCAGCAGGGTCCCTGACCAGAGGTCTGAAAGAAATTAAGCTGCCAGTGGAGGAGGAGGAGGATCCTCTCATTGATAAGTGCTTTAAGAAACAAAAGACAAGAATGGTCACTTTTCTCAATTTAAGTGGTCGCTACTGCTTTTACACAGAGAATGCTGTTTGTGGGGTCTTTGGTTCTCAACGTATTTGTAAATTAAATGGAAACCAAGGTGAGCAGGAAAGCTACAATGCTTATTGGATTGTAAAAATGTAAGTCTAATTTGAACAGTAGCACAAGAATTTCATGATTCTATGTGAAGGGGCTATAAAATAGCAGATAAAATTCAGTTCAGGTAAATGTAAAGTAATACACCTGGGAAAAAAGAATTCTGGCTCTACATATACAATGAAGAGCTCTGAAGTAGTTGTTCCTGCTCAGAGGAGATACCTTGGAGCTGCAATGGGCAGTTTATGAAAGGAACAGCTCAGTGCTTAGTAGTGGTCAGAAAGCAAACAGAGTGCTAAGAAATTATTAGGAAAGAAATTAAAAATGAAACAGAAAATGTCATTATACCACTGTATAAAATCAATGTTTTTCCTTTATCTTGAATAGTTGTGCACTTGTTACCCCACCTCATCTCAAACTGAAGATCATAGAACAGCAAAAAAGGCACAACATTGATCAACATTATGGAAGAGCTAAAATACACCTAGGAGATTTAGCTTGGAAGAAAGATGACTAAGGAGGCACATGATAGAAAACATCAGCATATAGAGAAGGTGAATAGGGTATAATTTTCTGCAGTCTCTCAATAGGTAGGGTGGGGAACAAAATTAAAGTAGTAAATGGCAAATTCAGAACAAGCAAAAGGAGGTGCTTACTGATTCCAGAGTTCAACAGTGAAACCCATTGCCACAGGGCACTATGAGTGCCAAAGGCTTACCAAACAACATGCCCGTACCTCAGGAAGTCCTGGGAGAATACACAAGGGCAATGCCATTAGGTGCTCACCTAGTCTGATGCTCTCCCTGAGTCAGCCTGAGTGACACACTGAGGATGCTGATCCAGAAAGGCCTTTGGTTTGACCTGCTACAGCTGCTCTTAAGCACACACAGTTGCTTCTCTGGAAGGGCTGTCATGGTGTGTGCCAGCCTTCTCCTACAGCCAGAGCCTCTGTAAAGCCACTTTAGGGCTTGCAGTTTGAATGCCGGATGCTTTCTTTGTCAGGACCCTGTGAGACCCATTTAAAACTGTTCAAATATAATGCTGAGCACATTCAGAGAACTCCTGAGACTAGATGTTGGAAGACATGACAGAAGACTCTTGCCTCCCATCCTGTGATCATTCCTTTTTGCCATCTGGATGTGGAGGCACTACTAGCCACCTGCAGCAGCTTTTCTGAAATTTGCAGTTGTATTTTCCATAAAATCAGCTTGTATACTTTGCTGTATCTTTTCCCCTTCTAAATTGAAAAATTGTAGTTTAGATTTGTCGTGGTTTAGATTCATACCAGTGTCATTGACGGGAGGAAGATGAAGGCATATTAATAATTATGGGAAAATAATCTTTTTGCTTATCTCCATCTTTGCTTCTGTCACAGTTGTGGTGTTCTGCAGAAAAGCTCACGCGTTCTGTTGTCCAAGATCTTTCAGTGCAACTTGTGTGTTTGTATACAGCCAGTGGAAATTGTGCCATGCTAGAGGAAACCATGTAAGCATTAAAATAAACAAAATGGTCACTTCTCTGTGGAAGAGCCTATACCAGACACCATTAGCACAAACAGAGGAATCTTGGTATTAATGAAATTCAAATAGTAATTCTCAACATTTTTCATAGTGTGTTCCTGCTGTACTATGAGACAAACTCAGATCTTGCCATCTATTTAGCCGTAAAATAAGAAAGAGTGAATATGACTTTTCTTGACTAACTTCAGAACGAATTCTTGGGTTGCAACCGCAGGTGGAGAGCTTGGGTAGAACATAAACATTACTGTCTTAATCAAGGCTAAGTTGGGGAATCTGTTTCTGTCTTTACAGACAACAGCATTTTCTACATTTTTTTCTCTGTGTCTGGGAAAAAATGCATTAATATCATATATTTTGTTTTATCTAATTCTTGCTCACTGTGCAGAGAATCACCTAAGGTAATTGTTGGGCTACTAAGAACTACATCAAAAAAAATAGTAGGGGGAAAAAAAAGAAAAAACACTTTATTTCTCCCTCCAAAGATAGAAATAAAGACACCATCTGAAAAATGTTTATTATTGGTTGTCTTTAGTGCAACAAGATTTGGTTGCACATACAGGATTCAGGTTAATTTTTTTTAAAAAAAACCCTTTCCACTCTTTCTGTTGCAGAATTATGTAGCCAGTTCCCACTACCCCCTGATACTCTGATAAACTGCATTGGAACTGATGCAACAACAGTCCTTTTTCAGGTTTAATTTTTACTGCTGGCAGGAGCACCAGAATTCTGGAATAGCAAGCTCTGAGAGAGTTTGCTCATGGGCAGGGATGACAATTCCTTTATTAGAACCCTGCACACTTCAATAGCTAAATGCTTTCAACTTTCTTTAAATGGTATTAAGGAAAAAATATCCTCAAGGCGTTATTTTTAAAGGGGACTTCAAACATTCCGTGAGGGAAAAAAAATGCAACACATTTGAACACCAAGGGATTTGCAGTGGAAAATCTGTTAAAGTGGAGTTATCTTTTGAGTTTCAGGGTTAAATAAGTATTGGCCATAAATCAGGGATGCGGACTACCAAAAATTCTGAGGCATTCCAGATTCCTAGTTTAGACCAGCAGTAGCCAGATTCTATAACAGATCATTTAGAAATAACTTTCTTACATTAGCTAGATTTTAGATTAAATGTTTCATTTATTCCTCCAAATTCAACATACAAAATCCATTATAACATTTGCTAGAAGTATAAGAAAATCCCAGGTTCTTAATCTTTTTTACTATATAGACTTAATTCTGCAATAACTCGCTATTAGATATTTTAGAGTTTATATTTAAAAGCAGCTGTGAAGCTAGCAGATATGCAAGGGTAAATCTGCTCATCTTGAATCCTTCTGCAAATGGTCTGCTCTGGAGGTCATATCAAAGAGATTCTTTTTCCAGCTTAAACCTGTCTTTTCTAAATAGATCTCAACCTGATCTCATTTAATGCATTGATGTCTGGTTTCTTAGTCATTATATTTGCTGTATTACATATCAAAAGGACTCTTGAGAAATTCCCCGGAATTGATAATTCTAATTTCTTATGTATAGCTACTCTATATTCACTCTGAGGACAGCTGTATTGTATGCTAAACCACGAATTGTAAAAATTGATCCCTTTGTATGTAGGTTTGTATTAAATTGAGATACTTTATTTTTTCCTGTTTGTTGCCACACATGGGTTCCTGGTGTCAGTTTGTATTTGGCTGTTTGAGCATATTAAAGTTTTGCTAGTGCTTATGATGTTCTTGCCAAGAGCGCTCTTGCAGCAATCTGCACTAGAACAGTCTTTGTGCCAATTACTTCAAATAGTATTCTGTTATAAAACCAATTTTTATGGCTACTTTTTCAGGTTGCAGTGTGGTGATTTCATTTAGTTTCTTCTTTTTCCTTTTTTTTTAATGTTGATCTTCTTCGAATGCTTCTGAGTTTTGGATTATGAAAAAATAATGCTGTGTTGGTAGATTGAGTTGTTAATAAGACATCTTAAAAAGGAAGAGGGTTCAAAGGTATTAAAATTAAACCTGGCATATTGAATTGCTAACACTGTATATATTTAAAGGATACTATTTAATAGTAGAATGTTTGGAACTCTTATTGCAGGGGCTGATTACGAAAACAGAAACCTTTGCGGTTATATAAAGCAAAATAAATAAATTATAATGTGTAATGACTCAACACAGTATTTCTTGAGTTTATATTACGAGGCTGATTTCAGGAGACTCAGGTCTGCAACATCTTTTATTTAGAGAAAACCAGCTTGCTAATCCATTGAAATTAATAAAAAATCACAACATGGGAAAGGAAGGCATGATAACATATTTTACTATACAAATATGCTTTTGAATAGAGGGTCTTGGTCATGCAACCTTCACTACTGCAACGAATGCCAATGTAAGACTGGACCTCAGAATTCTGATGTGAGGGCCATCATGGTGATGAAGACGTATATGTGTCCACGTACAGTGCAGGACACTGCACTATGCTAGACTTAACAGTAACTGCTGATCTATTACCCCAAATAATAAAATGGAAATGCTGTTATGTAACAGAATGAAAAATCAGCCGTAAATTGAGGGTCTAATAACATTAATCTAAAAGATCTAAAACTGCAAATATATTTTTATGAATTATTCTTGAGCAATCTCTGGTCTGCTGTTCATTTCCCAGGCAATTAAGATTTGATAACTCTTGAAAAACAACCTATTGTATACTCTTGAAAATACTTTTTTTTAAAAAAAATGGCAGCTTTAGGAATTGTTTATCATACAATGGTCTTCCTTTACTCCCACAGAAAAGCTGTAGTTTATTCTTTAGATAACCCTAACCTAGCTGTGTCCAAATCAGGGAGCTTCATATGATAGAGGTAACATGGGCAATATTGGGTTCTTGTTTTGTCTTCGCTCTTTTGGAGAGTTAGAAAGCTGTCCCCGTTCCTTTCCCTCTGGTTTATTATCTAGTGAGAGGCAAGTGGGAGGTAAGAGGTTGTGCATCCTGAGGTTGAGGAAGAGTTGGAATTAGTTATCCAAGCAGCTTTTTGTGTGAGTGCTCAAAACACTAACTTTTATGCAGAAGAGCAGCTGCTCCCTGTGGTGTACTTGAATGAAAGTGGCTGTGGCTATTGCGCTTGCTGCTAGTCTCAATATTCCTCATATGCAATAAATAATATTCTACTCAGGTCGTTTTAGGGACTGAGCAAGGGCTAGGAACTGAGCCTGCCAAGCCAGCATGTTTCTCATGCGATGCTTGTCTTTAAGCACCCAATGAGTTTGAGGTCTCATAAGGATACTTTTTTTAAACCCCTTAGGATTACCCTAAATTCTGCCTCTGACTGTTTTAAGCAGCAAAATAGCTTTTGAGTCTTATATGTTGGAGAGAGTGATATCAGAGGAAAGATGGGAAAAGCCTAGAGTGTCTCCAAAAACTAGTATTGACTTTTTAACAATAAAATACTTCCTGAGACCAAATATGCTGTTTAAATGTAAATACCATTCCCATTTTCAGACTGTCTTTTGCAGGTGTATTTGAGGGGATTTGAAATGTACTCGTAGATGGAAAAGAGCCTATTGACCTTGAAACTATGTATGTGTTAGGAATAATGTTCGCCCTCCTTGAAATCAGACTCACATTCTTTGAATGGGTGCTCAAGACCACAGCTCTTAACAGTGGTTCAGGTGGCATTCAGCGCATAACTGAATTAAGACTGACTGCATTTTACTTACAAAGCTGTTTCTCAGGAGTCACAGATTACTGTCTGGTGTCTTTTTTTTTTTNTTCAGAATGACTCACTGACAGCTGCACTATCTCCTGGTTTCCTTTGTTCTGGTGTGGACTTGGTATAATAGGACAAGGTTTGTGTCTAGAAGCAATGACTTTTATTAGGTGGACTACTAGAGTCAGAAAACAAACAAACAGGTTTTTCAGCATACAAGCACTTTTTCAAGACTAAAACTGAAGCAGCAAAATTCTGAATCAAATAAGAGTTGAGAACAATTATTGTAAGTAGACATGTTATTCTGTTATGCTGCCCAAGAGAAAAACTAAGTGATACTGATTGAGATTGGAGATGGGTGATGGGAAAAGATGACATGTTGGTTATTTTACAAAAGAAAAGAGATGGTAGATCTAACATTGATACAACAGGAGCATACATCTACAAACTTTACCTTTCACAACTTTATTATCTGAGGGGTGACTGATCAGGTTTCCAGACATGCAGCAATCCCCCACGAATGGCTGCTGGGCATGTGCAAACTACTTTACGTGGCTCATGTTGTGAGTCCAATGTGTCCTCTGTGTGTTAACCTAACTGTACGCGTGATGGAGAGTTGATCTGTGTGTGTACAGCTAGTTGGATGCGTGTGGGACGCATCAAACTTGCCACACACATGGGATGATCCAACATATTGCAGCTGTAGTGGTTCACTCCTTTTCAACACCCAACTGTCATGCTCCATGGGACCTCCTGTTAGGAATACGACAGTGTTTATAGAAATGCAGTAAGTCTGAGAATGGGATATGCAAGTATCACTGGAACTGCAAACACAAGGCCTTACTAGACCTCTTTGATCGCAACTGCTGCTGAATGATAAGTGATATATTTTCCTAAAGCTTTCCTGAAGACTGGGAGAGCAGGCTTTGGTCTCAGTGAGGAGGGGGCTGTGGAACCCCAGAAACAAATGGCTTCTGACCATGAGAAAACATAAGCAAATAGAAATTTTGTAGTGACTACAGCGGGGTACAGGGAGGAAAGAAGACAATTGTGATTTCCTGTGGAAAGAAACCTATACTGAAGTTTAGGTTGATAGGCACGGATATATTTTGATGTCAGAAAAGGAGAGCCTTTAGGATATCACTGTGTGAACTCCAGATGTGACAGTGGACTCTGTTTTCTTTGAAAAGTTCAGAGGAAAGCCTGTTTCCAAATGTTTAGTCTGAGTTTAGAAATCACCTGAAACCATATAGGAACCCTTTACCTTGTGGAGCGTTAAAACATTTGTCTCGCTCATTTCACAAGCAGTTTTTGAGATGCACGTCCATGTATCTGTGAGTGAAGAAGCACACAACTCTTCAAAAGAAAAATGTAAGAATGTGGCTATAGTTTGATATTTCGTCAGCCAATTTTAGCAGTTCATATTAATAGTGTTTTAAAGATTTAGGTGTTGATTTGGGAAGTATAAAATGACATCTTTGAGAGACCAAGACAAATATATGTACCCTTGTGAATCACAGCTGTTTCTGTAAAGAGGGATAAATGTATGTGTGAGTTGTTCGTAAGACAGCTAAATAAATATCTAGGCACACAAACTAAATTAAGATGTTTTCATACGTGACTGTCTTCTCAAAATTTGGGGCCAAGCAATAATTTTAAGGCTTCAAATTTAGTGTCTCATTAAGAAAAATGAAGTGGAGGGAGCACTTTTGCCAGTGTTGTGGTTTCAGTCATAATAAATTGGCATAGTGGTTTACACAGAGAACAAAAGAAATAGTTTAGAAATGTGTTTCTAATGGAAGTTTAAGTTCTGAAGAACACAGAGACATATGAAAGGTGAAATTCACAGATTTTTCATGCTTGCAGGTTTTTATAGCCTCTGGTAATGCATGTCCTTACTCTGACATCACATGTATGTGAAAAAATGGATGTAATATTTAAAGATGTCTTTTGACAAAGGAAGTATTTCCATCTCCAGAGGTGAGATTTAGCTTTAAAAGATGATGAGCAGGTTCCAGATGTGTTTTTCAATTGCTGGGCTTTCCTTTCCTTAAGTATTGACAGAGGGAAGGTTTTATCAAGGTCTTTGTGATGTGCTTGTTTATAATGAGTAGACATTAGTAGAGCACATCTAAGTGCTTATCGCTAACAGATGACTAAAGAGAGCATATGGCAGGGAAAAGAAATATATATTTGTCCAAGCAATGTGGCTTGTTAACACTCTCACACTCATAAACTGTGTTTACATGTACTTACAATATTTTGCAAATCCCTTTTCTAATCAGCTAAAAATAAAAGCCAAATAATGATTTTTTTTTTCCAATATTGGAGCGTCAAGCAAAGTTGATTTTGATTTTTTTTAACCAAACAATTAAACAGTACAGAAGATTTTTATAGTATTTGTTTTGCTTCAGTGTCACATCTTTGCAGCAGCAGACGTGTTCTATTCATTTCACAGTGTTAGAAGTTTTATTGTTACAGAGTGCTTTTTGGTTCACCCACCTGTCTATCCAAGTATAACTCTTATACAACTAGGTTACACTACAAGCACTAATACAGGTTGGAATGACCTATGTCAAATTCTGGTCTAGATCAGGTCACAAGTTTTATTTTGACCATATGATTTCCCTCCACTTCTATAGGATGAATGAAATCATCATGCAAGTTACAACACCTGCTAATAAACAGTTTGTAAGCAGAAAAGTCTCTGAACTGTTAACCCAGTCTAGCTCCCATTAGAGTAAGAAAAGGAGTCTTGCTAAGTTTCATTTAAGAAGTAGATGGAGCAATGCTGGGGAAATCTGTACAGCTCTCAACAAACAGAGTTTCTGATGATCCCTGTGATCACGAGTGTAGTGTTCACCCACCTTTTTGTAATGGACAGAAGACAGTATCACTGTCTTTTCTTCCTGTGACATCTAAATGTCCCGGTCTATTCATATAGCATTATTAGAAAGAAGACAATTATGGTTTAAAGATGGATTTGGACTGTTGCATACTTTTCAGAAGAAAGCATTTATAAAGAAAACTACACAGAAGAGCTGTAATTACTTTTGATTTTCAGAATATTCCTAGCAAATTTTTGTTAAATATTTACATTTGGATCCAAGTATTGTCCTTCATAAAACAGTTTATTCTTGCAATTTAGCTTCATTAAAGTCATAATACTGCTTTAGGATATGATAGACTAGTGCTGTGGGATTGAATTATAAAGAGATTAATTTTAGCTACCGGAGATAATTGACCCTATAATTCCTATCACCCTTAATCCCAGTTCAAATGAACCAGTGTTAAAAGTGGCAATACTCACAATGTAGACAAGGTCATGACAGCTAGAATTGTTTTTTACTACCAATTAGATTTCCCACTTGGTGCGTTTGACTAATGTTGTCATAGAAAGGGATTTCAGGCATGGAAATACAGTTTCTTTAGAGGCACACAGGCACTGGAACTGATGGGCAGTTTGCTGTACATTTCCCAGTGCACAGAATCAGAATGCAATTGAGTTCTGACCCCTAAAATTCGAATTCACATGGGGATTCAGAACATCTTTTGATCCATGATAGAGCTAGGAACAAGCTAAACAATTTGAATGTGGAAGCAAACTCTCTTGAAATTCAACAATGTTAATATATGGTGGGTCTGGCAGGTTTGGAACTGTCTCTTGGGGTAATACCACATCTGTGGTTTATTTCAGATAAAGAATCAGAAAAAAGTGAGGTACTGACTGAATACAGAGTTGTTCAAAAACAAATCATGTTGATATTTAGCTGCAAATGACATGGAGGTTTCAAAAAATACAAGGAAGAGATAAATGGATTTTCAGTATGATATATCTTAAAAATTCCCTCAAGTGATAGTGCCAACTTCAAACATATTAGCATAAGGACTCTTATGAAAAAACAACAGAACAACAATACTTTTGCATAGCACGTTCAGTATAAGATTATTTTTCACATTATTACTAGCTATCCATCAGCATTTTTTCCAAGCATTTACAGATTTGAGTTTTTGCAGTAAGCTGAAACTGCATGATAAAGAGAGACAGATAATGATAAAAAGCAGATGTATATGCAAGCCTAGCTAGAAGGAGCAAAATATACTATTACTGCCCCTCCTGTGAAGTTAATCTTATTTCTTGTAGCTATTTCTTCATTAGTTAATGAGGTCTTAAGAAAAAAAACTAAAGTGTGTTTGAAATGGTGTTTTTGCATCCTTGCCTTTAGGAACTTTTTCAAATATTCATAGAATAGTTTGCTCTTGGAAGGTGCATTAAGTGGGAGTTTAGGCAATAATTACTTCAAATGTGGGTGGTCAGAAACCTGTAACTGAAATGGACAAACACAGCAGCTAATCGCTTTCCTCATTCAGATTCACCAGGCTGGCTGGAGTAGAAATGTAAAATAGGTGAGAAAGGAGA
Source organism: Ibidorhyncha struthersii (assembly GCA_013398815.1). Lineage (NCBI taxonomy): Eukaryota > Metazoa > Chordata > Aves > Charadriiformes > Charadriidae > Ibidorhyncha > Ibidorhyncha struthersii. The sequence continues at coordinate 587,486 of VZSZ01004110.1, forward strand.
TATTTTAATGATTAGGTTAAAAAAAAAGAAACAAACTTCAAGGCTTAGATCACAGATGTGCTAGCATGAATTAGATTTGAATTTGGGTGCACTTTGTGGTTTGCAGTCTTGAAAGATTTTCTTCTCTCTCACTTTCTATTAACAATCAATCTCAGATCAGAAGCAAAGAGTTTGGCTGCTGTCTTTGCGAGATGAGCATCAGTGGGTATATAACTACATCCCATCTCTGTCAGCTCCTCCAGTCCACTTGGTACCAACCACCATCTCTGTTGGCCTCTGGGTAGTGAGTCTGGGGTCACAGTGAAAGGGACCCCCATCTCCTAGAAGCCTTTGCTTCATGTTGATGTTGTAACACACTTTGAGGGTGAAAATGTGGGACAGCCTGCAACTCCTGGTTCTTATGGTTGTCTTATCCATGAGTAGAGGAACTGCAGTTTCTGGTTTCACTTTGATGTCTGGCATTGCTGCTGTGTTTATATACTTTTGTTGAAAAAACAACCCCTTTATTTATCCACAGAACAGATATACGCACAAGCCTAGCTGGAAGGAGCAAAATATATACTTTTACTGCCCCTCCTGTGAATTTAATCCTATTTCTTTTAGCTATTTCTTCATTAGTTAATGAGGAAATTAGTTATCACAGAAGGAGTGAAACTGAAAGTGGTGGATTAGCATTCTTAGAATTTCACTCTCCAGGGGTGCAGTTGGATCTCCCGGGCATCTTCTGGCATTATCTTCTGAACAGGGAAAGAAAGCTTCCACCCCCAGAGCTCTCTATACATACGAAGTGTACCAGGCAAAGGCATTGTGTGTCTACCAGCTCTTAAAAAGCTTGCTGTGGATGCAGGAAGACCATCCTGCAGCTAAGCTCATTGATCGCTTCTAGGCTGTTGCTTCTCAAATTGCCAACCACAAAGAAGTACTTCGAGGCTCTGAGCAGTGTCTCCGTGATGTAGGTGACTAGCAATTCCATTAAATCCATTCTGGAAAACTTTCAAAACTGCCAATATTTCTGTCTCATATTCAATCTCCAAACATTATAAAATTAATATTTTATTAGTTTATACCTTCATTATTTCTGTTTTCTCCCCCTCTCTCTTTTCTTTTGTTGATTTTCTAGTTTGTTTTTTTTCTTCTTCTCTCTTTATGTAACAACCACCGCAACAAAAATCAATAGCATAGGAGTTCTGAGGGTTTTATTTGATGAATGTGAAGCATTTGCCTGTTTCGTTCTTGTCTTCTTTTTTGCCATGAGGACATATAGGACATGTTGACAGCCAATATTAATACGCTTAACACTAATACTGGCAGTTACTTAGTACAATTTTTAGCTGTGTTAAGTGGTCTACAGGGAATAGTAATGCTATCCTTTAAAAGAAACTGATGTCACGGTTGCATCCAGAATTCACTGGGGTTTCTTTTATTGTTTTTATTTTCCAGGTGATTCATATAACAGGCCGGTTACGTCTGAGAGTGTCACTGTCCCACGGACGGACAGTACCCAGCCAAATCATGGGACTTGTTGTCGTTGCTCATGCTTTGCCACCTCCTACAATTAATGAAGTCAGGATTGACTGCCACATGTTTGTCACTCGTGTGAATATGGACCTCAATATCATTTACTGTGAAAATAGGTACAGCTTTTAGCTCCTTTTTTTCTTTGTTTTAGCTATGTGCATTCTTTGTTCCATGGGCTTGGCAAAAAGTTTTGAAATTTCTGACTCCTGCAATGTCATCCTGGTGTTGTATGAGAGCATTCAATTCACTCTCATCGCCATCGCTTTCATTTTCATTACATTCTTAGAGGATAAAGGTAAATTCAAAAACTATGATTTGCAGGATTTCTTGCTGGAATGGGGGAGGATAGACCAGGAAATATTCCTCTAAGCTTTCCTTGCTTTTTACAATCTCTCACCATCCCTCTCAGAGGCAAGATTTGGTACTAGACAGACGCTGGTCTGACCTCTATGGCTGTCCTTATGCTCCCCCGTCCTCCCCTCCACAAGTCTTTCTGTCTGAAGTTTTAAAGTTTTCCATTTTTGAACTAATTTGCAGATTACAGCACATCGTGCTAAGTGTTTAATGGAACAGAAGCACAGATGGCCTAGATAGTAGGCTGGAGAGGTGGGATCTGTTGCAGTAAGAGGTGGGAAAACTGTAGAATAAAATTGGTTAAGGGCATACTTGGAAAGACAGCAGTGAAATGGGAACAGGTGATGAGGAGTTGGTTGAGGGGGGGCTATGTTCAATGTGATAGTGACAAGTGATCTAGGAAGGTGGAAGGACAGGATCTAAATTCAGCTGTCTACTCCCTTGGGGCTGGGCACCCGTAGCGTTGGGGGCTGCCCATGGCGCTCTGTCAGGGCAGGGTCGGGCAGCCAGCGGCCATCCCACCACCTAGCCAGGAGCGGGGCAGGGGGGACAGTGGGGCAGCCCCACCCCCAGGCACTGGGCCCCTCACTGGGGACTGGCTGAGGCCAGGCTGGGATGTGGGCCCGACTCGATGGGGCCCATGGCCGGGCAGGGCAAGGCTGTAGGGAGCCGGATAGCGGCCATGCTGCGGTGTCACTGGGGCAGGGGCTGACAGCCCCGGGGGCCTGACATGGGACCCTGGGCTGTGGGCAGGGTTAGCGAAGACCCAGACCATTAAGGCTTATTTGTGCCCTGAGGGCCCTGAAAAATAAAAATAAAATCTAGGGAATGGGTATTTAGAGCAGAGTGAAGATATCGGAGAAGGAAGATCTTAGTAATAAAGAAGTTTGGGTCCATGGATGGAAGTCTGAGGTATGGGGAAAAGGTTGGAAAGGAAGAAGATAATGCAGCCAAAAGAAATTTTGTCGAGGGGACCCATCATCAAAAGGTGGGACAAACAAGGTGACTAATGCAAGCTTTTCATGTGACACCAGCCATGGCATATTATAAGTTAAGAGTGGAAGCTCTCTGATATGAGAAACTATAATTGCTCAGTCATAATGGAATACCTATGATCAGGGTAACACATCAATATAAACTTTTATAAAAAGGATATAAACTCAAATGCTTTGTTGAATCAGGGCCTTAAAACAATTTAAAATAATCTTGGATTTCAGTTATGAGGTTATCTTTGCTGTCATGTTGTTGAACTGCCACAATAGTATTAATAATAATATTACTTGGCTATTAGGAGAACACTTCATCTAAACTTCCAAAGCATTATCTCAAAAAGAATTTATTAATCTCATTTTTAAGCTTGGAAAAACTGCTCCATAGAAAGTGGCTTGCACAAGGTCACAGAGAAAGCTGGTGACAGTATTAAAGTTTGGGCTGAGTTCTTGCCTGTCACTCTACCCAATGAGCATCTAGTTTCTGTATAATCTGGTGAAAGACCTCTGGGGATTAGCCGTAGGATCTAGAAGAAACCTTTTGCCTTAGTCTTTGATTTGACTGTGACATACCTACATAGTAATGGAAAGCTGCTACCACTGCAGCGGCAACAGCCTCTGCAAAATGAGTTGCTGGTATCTGTCCAGTGCCTAATGAACAGATTTCCTTTCAACAAAATCACCTGCACTTACTTTTACCTTCATTGGCAACCTCAATAAAAAAGCTAGGAATCAAATGGAGGTGACAAATGAACTATTCTGTCAGGTCAAATACGATGTGAATTTGTGGGCCATGATAGAAAGATTTATACTTTCTCTGCCATCAGTTTGGCATTTTTATGAGCCCTAAATTGTATGTGTTTTTTCTTAATTAAACATTTTTCTCAAACCTTCCCTTTACATTCACGTAGCAATAAAACTTTCAAATGCCTGAGAAATGCATCCCTGAAAAACATTAAAATGCATCAGATGTGGAGCGCTGATTGGTAATCACATAGAAAGAGCTGATAACACGTGGTAAACTATGGTAAGACAGCTGACTTATGCAAGAAAGTATTGAGCTGACTGATGGTTTTCATTTGTTAAGGTAAAGGCAACATTGTAAAGCAACTTTTCGTTGTTTGTGATGGATTTTATCCCGTATGCTAGGGTAGAGGGGTGCTTGAATTTATGTTGCGATAGTTCCATTTTAAGCCCCTGTGTCAGTGTTAAAAATAGTTTATAAAAGGAATTTCAAATAGTAGAAACACTTCTGCTAGGGCTGGGAGGTGAATGTTAGCTCACTGAGGTTGTGGGATTTCCACTGGTGGAAAATGGAGCAAGATTGACAGGATTTGGATTTCATAGCAGGTACAAAGCAGAATATAACTGTAGAAGCCGGAGGAATGGAAAGGACAGAAGAAGGCGAAAGCAGGGAATTAACTGAACAGCTGATTGAAGCTGTCAGATGAATTATCTGAGCATTTGCCAAGGCCATTCTCTGAGTCAGGGAAGTTGGGATCTCTCTTCTGGGACTACAGAAAAGGAGATAAGTATCCCATCCTGAATATATGGGCTTGACTCCTGGCACTTGTGGGCAGATGGGAAATTCTTTGTGGTGCCACAGTAAAGCAAGCACAACATTGATGAAAACAGAGAAAAATGGATCCATGCTGGGAAAGCTGTAAGCACTATTTATGGAGCAATGGGGAGTTACTGGCAGCCGCAGGGAGTATGGAGCAGAAGCCATGCTACTTAACTGAAATGAATGCTCACAGTGGACCATTGGATCAGCAGGGGTGAGATCAATAGTACTCCTAGTTTTCCAAGTGGTTGCCTGCTTGCAACAGCAGGGAGCAGGAGTGACATTACTCAAGTCTTTGGGTGCATCTTGTTACTTTCCTCTGAATTAAGAGATCTGCATCAGAATCCTGGACTCAGTGCACAAACTAGTCAACAGTTAGCTTCCCTTTGAGACAAGATCCATTAGCTGGTGCACTGACTATTTCTAACAGTAATATTTTGTTCAGAGTGTGTTAAATGGGGATGTAAAAGCCTAAAATATGGTATGTTAATCCTTGTCTGTTTTCCAAATGTGGGATTCCTGTCATCTAACTTCACCACATAGTCTAAAATCGTCTAAAATTTCTTTATTAATCAGTGGAGTGAGAAAAGCACCTGCAAAGGACAAAGCATCTTAGACAGTGATAAATAACTAAAAGCAAAATGAAGAGACTGCTTCTAGAGTACAACATCAGTCTGTGTATTTTCAGTGTCGACTGTTAGTGATTGGAGAGCATCTGGAGAGAGAGCCTATAGCCCAGTTTAATGTGGACTGCTATGGCTATATCTGCTAATATATGCCCAAAAGGAAATAACCCAGTGTACGTCATGTTTTTCAAATGCAAGAGGTTTGATCTGTTGGTCATGACAGTGGTTGCCAATAGTTCAGATATGCAGAAACCGTCTTGGGTAGAGTTTCAAGCTGGCAAATGTGTGCACAATTTGGTCCTAATTCAGCAAAGCACTGTACCATATACCTACCTTTAAATTTCAATCATATTAACAGTCCTGTAAGTCAGTGAAACCACTGATCTGCTCAGCTGTAAGCTTGTGCTTATGTTTTACAGGATCAGGTCTGTGTATTTAGCAGAACCGAGTTCCTACCCATCAGCCTGTTGCTTGATTTTGTCAAAGGGCTTGGAAGCCACAAGATCTGGCTTCTAACTAGTGCTTTAAGATATACTGTAATATTTTGTTTTCCCCATGCAAATTATTCATTTTCCATCTTTGGTACCTTTGATATAAGCATGGGTGTCCTGTTTGATGTAATTTCTTTTGCTTCTGGTTTTGGTGTCATTGCTTGCTAGTGATCATCACTTATATCTGGATATTCTTTCTGTTTCTTCTTCCACATTTTTCATCAAAAAAAAAAATCTGATGTCCTTCATATGTCTGTTTGAAAAAGCTTTTTCTTAATATTATCTTTAAACTTAAGGGATTAGGAATCTGCTTCCACAGTTGCTTTGCTGTGTTCATTTTTATCTGTGAAGACTTTACAGAAACATGCTGCTGCAGAGAAACAAAATACAGCTGAACGAACAGTAGCACTTGCAGCCTGGGTACATCACAGGGCAGTGGCCTGCCTGGAGATTGCCCCTCTCTACTAGGCTGGGCAGGGTGGGATTTCTTCTTCCGCATCTTGAAGCAGAGCTACTTCCTAACAAAAAACACAGAGTTCTTGGGCCAGAGAAGAGACAGGAAAGTATGCCAGTGAGGAGAGTGTAGATATGGGAGGGGGAGAGACTTGAGTTCTGGTTCCTGCTCCATGGACTGTTTATAGACTGTTTAGTATAAAAAGATAATGTACAGTCCAGGGGACAGGAACATTTAAATCTCAGATTCCCTTCCTTATGGTGAGGTTTCTTATCACTGGGCAGAGATCTCAGGTCCTTTGTTTCCCAGCTCGTAACTCACTGTGCAGCCAAAGTGGAGGAACTCAGCAGGAGGCATAGGGAGTCCCACTGCCACCATTCCAGGCTTGACTTTATCCTGGTGAATTGTGTTCTCTGTGAGAAGGTAGGAGAGGTGCTTTTCAACTGTAGTTTGTGATAAACATTAGGCAGGTATCCCAAGATGAGTATCCCACATTCTGTTAAGCACTATACTACCAGGCAGTTGTTTGAAAAGTGCACATGCTTCAATATGCTCTGACATGAAAGTGGGAGAAGGCTGTTGTGTTTTGTGCTAAACTTGATTTTACAATTTTTCCTAGTAAATATGAGTCCACCTGCTTTACCTGTGATGGTTTTCGTGTTTGGTTTTTTTTCAGTTGGGACAAACCACCTGTGCTGCTGTAGTTCTGTCTAATGCTTCCGTTCTCCTCCATTCTTTCTGGTCTGTGCGTTCACACCCAGGCAAACACAGCTTTGCTAGTGAGTGCCTCAGTGGCTGTGTAAACCCCGTCTGCCTGCTGGGAACCCCCAGACCTATGCAGTTCAGTTTCTGGTTTAGCCTCCCCACTGGCCTCCCTCAGGATCACACTCCAGTAGTTTCAGCTATCTGGCTATATAAAGATGTTTGGTGTTTCTTAGAGCTCCCTTAAATGGATGGCAATTATACCTTACAATTGCAAAGTGGGCTTAACCCCAATGAATTGCAACAGATTTCAAACCCTAAAAATTATTCTGTTTCCAGAAAACAGACATACTTTTAAATGCTTGTGTGAGCAAGGCATTTTCCAATTGTTTTGTTATTTTCTGTACTGCATTTAAGGACAATGACATCTTGACATTCCATAACAGAAGTTTACACACGCAGACAGACACAAGCATGCAGACATACGCACGCACACAAAGGTCTGCAGAATAGATTTTAAAGTTTCTGTGTGCAATAAACAACAAAGTCCCAGTTGAAAGGGCCCAGAGTGAAAGCTGAGCTCCCAAATGAATTAGACTAAAAAAGATAACACCCTGAGGCATCTGTATGTCTCAGCATTTAAATTATATCCCTTGAAATATCAGTTTGGACTTGGTGCCAAGAAATGGTTGAAGAGCTTTTTCATGAATATACCCAATAGAAGACCAATCTGTTGAAATGAAATGTGTCTCTAATCATTTGTTATAAACATAACATGTTTTTACTTTATTATGTAATGTTGAATCATCTTGGTCTTTTAATGAGGATTTGGGGTTGTTGCTAATGCTTTACAATTTTGTGGAATTATATTGTCTTGGTGTTAAGCTATGGGGAGAATATGCACTAGAATTTAATTTTCCACTTATTTAAATGGGTAAAATGATATCGAGGTCTCTTTAAAAAATGTTTTCTTTCTTTTTTTTTTTCTTTAAGGCTGTGTCTTGTTTGTACAGATATTACATTCAAATTAGTACAGCAGTGAAAAAACTTTTTAGCAGATTTCACTTTCTGAGTCAATTGACAGTTCTTGTATTCTTTTCCTTCTTGAATTATAGACTCTATTTTTTTTTCCTTTTTAGAATTAGTGATTACATGGATCTGACCCCTGTAGATATCGTAGGAAAGAGATGTTACCACTTCATTCATGCTGAAGATGTGGAAGGCATCAGACATAGTCACTTAGACTGTAAGTACTTCCATTTTTGTCAAAATAATCTGGTACAACACTTGATTGTTCCTGGACTATTATTTATATTCCATGACTGGGGTCTTCATCTTGCACCTGCTTTTTTTTTGTCATAGGGTTTCATAGACGGTGGCTCAAATATAACTTTTTGTATTATTTATTTTCAAGTCTTTTTATAGACATATAAGATTGCTCACATTTGTGGGAATAAAAAAAATATGTTTGTATTACCAGAGTTTCCAGCAGCTGTTCATTTACACATTCTGTGCATTGTTTTACTTCTTCAAAGAACTATTGCTTAGGTGAGAAACTCCCTCCCTAGCACAGAGAATGAACTCCCTCCTTTGTTTTTTATTTCTGAGTCACAACATGGAGGTCAAAAACTGCAACATATTTGGGATTTCACCAGGTTTCTCAATACAGAACTGAGCTACTGCTCTACCAGTGTGTTAACCACCCCGTGTATTAACATCTAAATGGCCCCCATCCCTGTGGCATCTAAGTCCCAGTTATTTGCACACAGGTAGTATCTGATCAGGATAAGGATAACAGAAGTACAAAAACATTACAAGAGACAAACCTTACCAGAGAACATGTGCATATGTCTGTGTATGGGGGAAGGGAAGTTCAGCTTGATTCCTGTAATTAAACTCTTTGTATTCCTCTTATTAAAAGCCATAGGGTCTAATTCTTTTCTTGTTGAGATCTGTTGACTTCAGTGATGGTGCTCCCGATTTACCCTGGTGCGAAAAGAGACTTAGGCCCATAATCTCTAATTTATCTGTGCCTGCAGTGAAGCCAGATAATTCTTTGGAAGTTTCAGTGACTGACTGCGTTTATGATTGATTTGTGTGTTTTTCTTAATGTAAATGTCTATCTGCAAACTGCCTCTTAAATTCAGAGTCCCAGATTTGAATAACTCTGCTCCCCCTGCACCATGTCCTGCTACAGTTTCCTAGTAAAAGCGTAGCTACCCAAATGCAGCCACATTTAATTAGCTTTTACAAAACCATTCATCTACAATAGAAGGCAGTATAATTCTTCAGTCCGAAAGCACCTTGCTTGATCTGCAAGGGAAGGTAGGAGGATAACTGCAACCGGAAAACAGGAGAACGGGGACAGCTTCTATGGTAATATTTGGCATCCAACAACAGTATCAAGCTCTGTAAAGCTTTGAAATAGTCTCTGAAGTTTCTAGAAGGTAAAGTGTGTTTAGCATAAGAAGGTCAGCTTAGATACATTTCTGTGGAAAAAAATAAAATCAACTGTCCAAAATAGTAAGCAAAATAATTTTGCATCATTTACATTTTGAGTGTTTAATATCACAGAATCACAGACTGGTCAGGGTTGGAATGGACCTCTGGAGATCATCTAGTCCAACCCCCCTGCCAGAGCAGGTTCACCTACAGCAGGGTGCACAGGGCAGTGTCCAGGCTGGTTATGAATGTCTCCAGAGTGGGAGACTCCACCACCTCTCTGGGCAGCCTGTTCCAGTGCTCTGCCACCATCAACGTAAAGAAGTTCCTCTTCATGTTTAGATGGAACTTCCCATGTTCAAGTTTGTGCCCATTACCTCTTGTCCTATCACTGGGCACCACTGAAAAAAGCCTGATCCCATCCTCCTGGCACCCTCCCTTTAAGCATTTATAAGCATTGATAAGATCCCCCCTCAATCTTCTCTTCTCCAGGCTAAAAAGACCCAAGTCGCTCAGCCTTTCCTCATAAGAAAGATGCTCCAGTCCCCTAATCGTCTTTGTAGGCCTTTGCTGTACCCTCTCCAGCAGTTCCCTGTCCTTCTTGAACCAGGGAGCCCAGAACTGGACACAATACTCCAGATGCGGCCTCACCAGGGCAGAGTAGAGGGGGAGGATAACCTCCCTCGACCTGTTGGCCACACTGTTCTTGATGCACCCCAGGATGCCATTGGCCTTCTTGGCCACAAGGGCACATTGCTGGCTCATGGTCATCCTGTTGTCCACCAGGACTCTCAGGTCCCTTTCCAAAGAGCTGCTTTCCAGCAGGTCAGCCCCTGACCTGTACTGAGGTACAGGAGAATACGTCAGTTACTCAGAAAAGAAGGAACGAATTCAGAAACTTACTTGGTGCTCTTGAAACTGGAATTCAAAAATGACAAGTTGCACTTCCACTGCACTGTCTGACCAAGGAAATAAAATATATTTATGACTCAGACTTAACATACCACCTGGCAGAGATGAACATCCCATTTGAAAAAGACCTTAATCTTCTGAATGACCACTTCTCTATGAAATAGAATATGCTTTATGAAACATTTATCTTCAGAAAACTTAGAGACCTATGCAGTCAGTGTGAGTGCAATGTGGTCCAGCATATAAGCACTGGACTAGGACTCATGAGACGCTGGAGACGGGAATGACGTCTAGAAAATCACTTCATCTTACTGTGTTCCTACTTTCACTGTATGTCCAGTTTAGCTGATTAGATTGCAAGCTTTATAAACACAGGGACTTTCTCCTATCATAAGCACTCAGCACAGTGGTGTTCTAAACTTGGCTGTGTGGCTATAGCATAATTATTCTTGCTAGACTGATTTTTTTTTAATAGATGAGGCTGGTTACATCTTTTATGTATAGTTGTTCTCTTGGCTTATAGGAAAAAGATGTTCACAGAATCATTCAGGTTGGAAAGGACTCTGGGACATCATCTAGTCCCACCTCATGCTCAAAACAGGATTGACACTGGTTCAAAGCAAATTGTTTAGCACTTTGTCTAGTTGATCATAGAATCATTGAATGTTTAAAACTGGAAGAGACCTTAAAGGTCATCTAGTTCCAAGCCCTCTGCCCTGGGCAGGGATACCTTCCACTAGACCAGGTTGCTCAAAGCCCCATCCAACCTGGCCTTGAACACCTCCAGGGATGGGACATCCACAACTTCTCTGGCCAGCCTGTTCTAGTGTCTCATCACCCTCACAGTAAAGAATTTCTTCCTAATATCTAATCCAAATCTACCCTTTTTCAGTTTAAAACCGTTACTCCTCATCCTATTGCTACACTCCCTGATAAAGAGTCCCTCTCCACCTTTTCTGTAGGCCCCCTTTAAATAGGGAGAGACGGCTATAAGGTCTCCCTGGAGCCTTCTCTTCTCCAGGCTGAACAACCCCAATTCTCTCAGCCTCTCTTCATAGGAGAGTACTCCAGCCCCTGACCATCCTGACAAGACCTCTGCTAAGCTCACTGAAGTTTATCAATATATTTCCTTTACTGGAAGCCTAAAATTAGATTCCAAATGCAATCTAAAGAGTGATGAGTGAAGGGGAATAATGATTTTCTGTGATCTACTGGTTACACTCTTTTTAGTTCAGCCCATAGAGCACACTGCTGATTCGTGCTTGGCATGCTGTCCACCAGGACCTCCAGGTCCTTTTCAGCAAAGCCACAACCCAGCCAGTCAGTCCCCAGCCTGTACCATTGCAAGGAATTGATCCATCCCAGGTACAGGACTTTGCATTTGTCTTTTCATGTTGTTCAAACTCATGCTTTGGGTGAAAGATCTTCAAGTTTAAATTAGACTTGGGAATAGCTCAGGAAGAATACCTGCCCATTATAACTCCTGCAGAAGCTGCAGTGGCTCATATCTTTGCCCAGAGAGATGCTCGACTTTTCTAGCATTTGGAAAAAAACCCTGTAGAGAAAGAAATTACAAAGCCCCAAAACACTTCATAGCAACTTGTCCATCCTAGAAAATCAAGTTCAAACCAAACTAGAAAGATAAAATCCTCCTGGTTTAGTGAAAATAAAATTAGAGCTAAAGTTCAGGAACTTGCAGACACTGGCTGTAGAAGGTAAAACCCAGCAGAACTGCAGTTCCCCAAAATAGACAATGCAGGACATTTGCCAGGACAACGTAGGAAATAATTGCTTGAGAATACCATGAAAAAGAAAAGCAATATTTTGCAATATTTTGAAGAGGAACTGGAAGCTAAAATAATGGCTAGAAAGCCCTATTGAAAAGTAGAAGCAGGACCTGAGAAAGCAGCAAATTGAAAAGGATGTGTTTGATGGAGGACTGCAGAATGCAGCTAAAAATCTTCATCGATTTTTATAGGAGAGAAAATAATTTTTAAAGATTAAAACAGGAAGAATTCCAGATTGCAATGGTAGATCTAAGGGTAAAAAGAAACACAAATAAAACTGCTACTCTGCCTATTCACTGAAAACATATAATTAAAAAATGGAAAAAGTAAGACCAGTTCTTGCCTTCTCATCCAGGTTATTCAAAGACATCAAAGAGGAAAACAAGCAAAGAAGAAAATGTTGCACAAAATCACACAAAAAAAATCAAGAGGGCTGTTGATGGCTTCAGATCATAGCAGCCCATTAGAAACTTTGAAAAACAGGCCTTGTTAACGCTATCTCAGATAAAAGAAGACAAAAGCAGTTTCAGGAATGTGACCATAACAAGTATAATGGTGAAGAAGGTCTGCAGGACTATAGCGGTGACAACAGTCTTTTGTAAGGGAACTGCTGCCCTAATGAAAGGTCAGTTACAGTCAATGGAAAAGGTTTCATTGGCTACAGTGGACATGGGGATTATGCCCTAAAAAAGCAAATTTATATGGATTAAAATTCTGACCCCAGTGAAATAAATAGCAAAAAATCCATTAAGTTCACTGGGGTCAAGATTTCTACTTAGAGACTTATGTTAGTTATAGTTTGACGCCCTTGTGGATTAGTAAAACAACATTCATAGTCTAACTCTACATATGCCTGCATTTATTCCAACATGATAATACATGGTGGTGATCCCACAAGTTATTGGAGCATCAAGTTTTTTCAAACAGAAAAAGTTTAGGGATATTGTTTCTGTCTTGTTTCACTCAAGCTTTCAATGCTTTTTTGCAGATCTCCCAACCAATTGTTTGGTGTTACAATTCTCCCTTATTAATCCATTTCCTGTTTTATAATGCTTCACGGTTTCAGAAGTTTGGGAAACTTCTCATTTGTTCATCTTTTCTGTGTTTGTTGAACAAATTGCTGATAGAATCCTGACAGGTATCACTGTGTGTCTCACAGAGATTATAGTTGAAGGGTTTTCTAGTCTAACAGCCTGTACACCATCCAGCATCGTGGCTCAGCTGTTGGCTCAGTTGACACACAGCAACTGTCTAAGCTGTAACAACTTGTGTTTGAATCCGAGCCCTCAAAAATTGCAGGTCTAGCTGTACCCTGGCTCAGATACACTCCCTAATCCTAGCTCTGTGTAACAGAGCTTTTCATTAGGATACGTGGTACAAAAGAGTTGAATATTACGTTTCATAGTTATACAACTAGAACTAACACCCTAGAAAGACCTCTAGTGCCCCCAGTTCTTCTTTACCACTTGTAAGAATGGGGAAGGTGATCAGATCCTCTCTTTTTACTTACCTCTGCATAGAAACATCACAGGGCTGAACTGCATGGCAAGCATAGGGCAGTTCATACCCTTTCACCAAGCCATGAGTCCCTGCATGGGTAGAACTGCCCTTGTTCCAATGAAAAGAAAATATCCCTGATCTTAAAACTAGCAGGATATATTTTATGTCAAATCAATATCAGAAATCAAGCAGATTAATCAAATTACTGTTGTGTCAGGTCTTAGCACTGTCTGTGGAGCTCAGCAAGGGCACTGTTCTCTGGAGTACGGTGCTGTGTGCACGCGCTTCCTTTTGGTTGACACTGTTATCACACAGAGATCTATAACATCCTTTTTTGATTTAAGTACATTTCTTGCTAAGAATGAATGGATGTCATACACTGTACGAGTATACATCTTCCATTTAATTGAAAAAAATTAGTGATCTTCATTGAACATCAAGTATTTGATGCTACTGTTCAATGAAGGTCACTAAGAAAGCAGCAAGGAAGGATAGAAGTCAAGACCTCTGAAGGCAGCCATGAATATACTTTTGGACAATATAGGACAATGTGCCACCATTTGAAAATTAGTATATTGCTTGCAAGAACACTGTCACAAGTATATATTGGCATATAATACATGCTTTTTTATTTTGGAATCCTAATTGAGGTCTCAATTCAGAAACCTGACGCTGACAGAAAAGATATTTGTTGTCCTCTGCTACTGCTTAGAAAATATCACCCTGTTTCTTCAGGATTTGATTTACAGCTATGAGAAATACAATTCCTCAGGAACAGTGAGCCAGGGCAGTTCATTTCCCATGAAGCAAAGGTCTCTGATGAGTATGTTTGGTAGTATTCCCTCTGATCTACCCTATCTGGTTTCCAGTGGTTAGAATAATCCCGTCTTTCTGAAAATAAACTATTCCCCATTCACCTTTTTCATGGCTCCCCTGTTTTCAAGGGATATTACCCCCTCAGTTTGCTTTTAAATCAGTTATATATTCATGATTTCTTTTATGTACGTTCAGTAGAAAAATTCTATTGCTGTACAAAATATTGCTTAGTGGTTTAGCCTACCAGCTGTAGTTGAACTAACCCTTTTAACTTATGCACATCAGTTATAATTTTTTATTCTCTTAATAACCTCAAACGCATGAAAAACAAATAGAATGAGTTGATAATTTCTAACAGTAAAATACACTTCACATATTTTGCTATCATGCTGTGGAATAACTCTGCAATGTCAAGTAGCACACAATTAGTAAAACTGTAGGGGGAAAAAAAGAAGTGTTTTGATCCTGAGGAATTTTTATCCTAATCAGATCGAAATTTCAATGCTCTTGTAGTGCTTAATATCTTCAATCACCAAAAAAATCAAACTGATTCCAATGTCAGGTTTTGCATTCTGGGACTGAAATAAAATGCTAAAATATACAAATGAATCTCATGTTTGTACAAGTTTATTATCATCACTAAAAAGCAAGATTGATTCTAAATTAGGCTGATAGAATGTCTGATGTTTAGCTAATTCTTAAACCAAGCTCGCCTGGCATCCTGATGACAGTATCTTGTTTTCAAAGTATTGCAGGAGGGTTGGTCTGATCACTTGCAGAATTTTCCTCTTTGACCATACTGTAGACCAGCAAGGATTTCCATGTTGGAGACTGCCATCCTTATGTCCTTTTGACTGGAGATAGTGGTGATAGAGCAGGATGAGGGAAAAGGAGATAAGAAACTAGAATAAACTGAAGCATATAAAGAAAACGGTTTTTTGATTCACACCAGGAAAAAAATGAGCATGGTCTTTGGTTTTAGCCTATGCTTAGTGTTTGGTTTTTTGTCCTAATGAATCTTAAGACATGTGCACCTAACCGAGAGTGTGTACGTTTCGTCTTTTAGCCATGCTCTGAAATCCTGCAGATGTTGTGTTTGCTTCTGCAAGTACTTCTTTGTGTTACGAGAGATGCTAGACTGTCTAGCTTAATTTCTTTGTCTTCTCTCTGACCAAAGCCAGTTACTTTAGAAGAAGGGGGGAGACACTCTGCAATGTGCAATTATGTACGTCTTGCACCCTTGCTTTCTCCATAATACACTATTAACTCATGCTTGGTTCGTTCCTTGAAAGATGAGAATTTATACCACTGCTTACATTTTTGTTTGTGGTGGACGGTTGTTACTGTTGTAATATTTGGTATTCTAGTTATCCATAGAAATATTCAGATATCATTTTAAATCTGGATAAATTTCTAATCTTCATGATATTTTGTGGCTAAGTTTTTCACGTGCAAGTTGTGTGCTATTGGACAAATGTTTTCTTTATGTAAAGTATGTAAGAGAGTTTACCAGAAGCATCAGATCCTTTGGATAGTAAACAAAGCAGAAAATTCTGCAAAGCTAAAAAATTAAGCTATTTAAACCATTAGCTGCTGAACCTTATTGCAGTTTTGCCTTCTATAGCTTAGCAATATACAGTTGTTTTGCAAGACGCCTCAGATATAGTTTGCATCAATAACCCTTTAATTTTCAGTTTGTAGGCTCTCCGTGGTAAGTCTTCTATAGCTCACAATCAGTTGAAAGTTACACCTAAACTCTTCTCCTATTTTTACATTAAAAATGCACATGGTACCACCTGTGTCAGTACAGCTACTGCATTAAGGGACTATAGAATGAAGGCTGAGCTCCAACTTCTGCTCGGAAACTCTGGTTTCCCATTTACTCCCTTAATCATTTTCTTTATTTATTAAAAAGTCTCTTTGTGCTCAAAATTTCCAACCCCAAAGGTGAATTTATACTTTGATATTATTCTTGTGATGGATTGCAAAAGCACATGATAAATTGCAAAGCCATGGGAATAAAAGGTTTTACTGTGCACCTCCAGAAGCTTCACCTTCGCTCCATCCACTAAACTATTTCTGTGGTGACTTTTGCTACATAATGTAAATGGATGCCATTTTAAAATTGAAGGAGAAAGGTACTTGTCCTGGTTTGAGGTAAAACAGGACCAATTTTGTTCAGTAACTTTGCTTCTTAGCTGAGCCTTTTCTAACTGCTGAAATTAACAGCATATTGTGCAGACAATGTTCACTCTCTCAGAGTGATAAGACCCATGTTTATAGTTGATGCCCAGGCATGGGATGCGGAGAGGCTCTTGCTTATACTTATCGCTATAACAGCCAAGGGCAACCAACTTTGTTACTTGCCACGTTGGAGGGTCGGAAGCAGAAAAGCACAGTGGGGTCCCACCTGCAGGGAGGAGCGGACAGGCCAGGTGACCCAAAACTGACCAACAGGGTATTCCATCCCATCCACATCATGCTCAGTATAAAAAGCTGAGGGATCAAAGGGTCAGCAGGAAGCTGGAGAGCTAGGAAGCTGGAAGCTGGAGAGCTGGGAGTGCTGGCTCTGGCTCTCTCTCTTCCTTCAATGGCCAACATCTGAGGAAGACTCTGTTTGTCTGCCTTTGGTCCCGATCCTGCATGCAGATCCGGAATCCAGTTCCCGTCCATCACTGAGTCCAGCCTGGGACTGCCCCAGTGCCAGCCGGTGTCGTGATTGTCATCCTGGGAGCTTGATACGGTTTTGTATATATTTCATTATTTTCTTTTTATGTTATTATTAATATTTCATTAAAGTAGTTTAGTTCCTTCTAAACTCATACGTCTCTTTTTCCTCCTCTGCCTCTCTCTTTGAAGAGGGGTAGAGGGGAGCATCTGTCGGTCCCATCTGGGGTCCCCCACGTCCCCAGTGGGATTTGGCCTAAACCACGACAGTACTTCAGCCACATATCTTTTTACCTTCATTGATGAGGTTGGCTCCAAGATTACTGAGACAAAAAGTGGTCATCACCTTGTAGACTAAGTCACAAACAGTGTTGCTTCATTGAAAATCCAAGAACGGATTAAGGATTTTGTTTGTAGCTTGCTAGGCTGTGAAATACTCCATCCTGAAATGTCACTACGTGAAGGTATGAAGAAACCTTTCAGATCTTTCCAGAGTTTTAGAAACACATTAGTGCTATGCGTTTTTTTCTCTTCTTTTCATTTTTCAAAGGTCTGGACAATTGACCTTGTGTCTCTGAGGGAGAGAGTTTTCAAAACTGGAAGGATATGAAAATAGTATCAGTAAAATGTGTAGCATATATCAGATATGTGATGGTGTTGTAGTAGGTCTTATTAGCACTCGTTTGAAAGAAGCTGCATAAATCAGTTGTGGCTTAGCCATCCATGAGTGATGTGGCCGGTGGTGGATCAATGTTGATTTTGATGTCTGATAACTTATAAAGCGAGTGGACTGGTGTCCAGGACTTTGGCTTAGTGGGCTTTTGGGAATGTCCTGCCAAACATCTGAAGCTTTTGTACCCAATGTCCATAGATTGCTAGGTATTGGTTGTAAAATCATAAGATGCTTACTTATTCAGAAGTTCTTTTATTTTTATTTTACAAGGGATTTTTTTTGTTAGTGCTAAGCTGTCTTTCTGAGGCTTGTAGAGAAAGGTGGAAGGTTTTAGGTTGTTTCCTTTTCCTTTTCTTTTTACAAGTTATCTGGTATAAAGGGACAATATGCTTTAAAAATGTCTAACGTAGTTTACTGCCAAATGTGAGACAGTGATGAATCTTTATGGTGGTTAGAAGGGTGTTTGAACATTCAGTTGTGCCATGCCACCATGACACTGTGCTGTGGATCCCTTTCCGCTAAAGATCAGGCTGAGAAAACCACTCATTTCACTCAGTCCAATTACCCAAACAGGGACTCGTCCCAGAAATGAAAACGTATTTAAAGGGATCCACTGCCTTGAAACAGACCGTCTTTAACCTATGAAATTAAAAAAGAAAATTAATATTGCTGCCAATCTGCTTCTGTGAAAGTTCTGTCTCTTTTCCTATTTGTAAGAGATATAGTTGTGTATAGTCTGCTGATACGTTTGGCATGGAAAGGGTTACGTTCTAAAGTCATTAGTCTTACATAGGTTGTCATATGATGGACATTAATATTAGTGGAGAGATGGAGGACAGATTTAAGTTTCTTGAGCAAGCAGGGCCAAATTTCTCCTCTGATGTTGCGTTTTAGTAGCTGAGGGCAAAATTTGAATCTGGGATTTCATTTTCCCCTCCAGTTTGAACAGAGAGAGTTCATTAATGATAATGGAAGTTCTGTCTGAAGTTGGTGTTCAAAGCGGGCTTGGGTTGCTAAATGACCATTTCAATATTAGCAGAAGGAAATCACTCTGTGGCAGGATTGAAGTTTTGAAAGTCATGGAGAGACAGACAAATCACGAGGGAACAGAAAAGTTATGAGAGAGAGAAGAAAACCTAGAGAATCCTAGGTAGACAAATCTAGTGTTCATTTTTCAATCTAGTTTATTGTTACATAAACTCAGTTTATTTACCTCATTTTTAGCTATAGAAACAACGTAAGTTTTCTGTTATGCATGCTGTAAGCTTCCATGGAAGAGTGCATCTAGTGTTACATTGAATTATATATTATAATTCTGTCATTACATTTGATCAATACCTATATATTGTTTTAAAATAGACATCCTACCTAAACATCCTATAGTCTTATTAATAGTTGTTGTGAAGCATAATTATAAAATTGTTAATTTTAAATGATGGACCATGGGCAAACAGTACGTTGTAACCACCATGAAAGGGAGAGGGGAAGAAAAGCATCTCTGTTGTTCAAGCAGGAGATGATGATTTGTACTTAGTGCTGGGAAATACTTTTTTTTCTGGTTTTGTTTTGTACTGCTGCTGTGAACTGATGTCAAGTAAATAGATAACATAGGGTTGATCTTAAGCAAAACGTCTTTCTGGTCCTTATCTGAGATAATCTGGAATCAAATGAAGGCAGAATCTCTAGGAGAGGCTAGGATTTTTCAGAGCGCTGGAGTACCACTGTCCTGGGTTTAGGATACGTTAGAAAATCCATTAATGTTTTTCCAAACTATTTTCACTATTTAGAGCTACTTTTCTTCCCTAGCTGGACATGTAACATGCAAGACTTTTTTCACTGTATTTGGCAAATGATGACCTTGAGCTACAAACTTCGATCCTAATAGGAATCCACATTTTTTTAACAATTTGACCTAGGCCAGTTTTAAGATTTGCTTTTCTGCAAAGTGAGGCAGGAAAAACATTGCTTAGTTTTTTAAGATTCTTCAGCTTTCCAGTTTTTCTAAATGGTTGATTAAGCCCTTTCATTTTTTGCCTGCAAGGTTGTTGATCCTTATTTTTGCCTAATTTTTCAGGTGTTTATGTATGTGGCATGCCATTACACCCATCACATCCCATCTACCCCACTGGAAGATTAAACAGTATTCCGTATTGCAGAAGTAGGCAATGAATCAGTTGCCACACTTAGCATTTTCAGAGTGACTGTACATGCTTAAAAGAATTATCCCAGATGGATGCGGAAGTTAGGTGGGAGTTTGGGTACCAATGAGGTACAGTTTTCTTTCATGAATCTGACCTGCTACTTCCTGCTTGACTTGGAAAACAATGTATTTATGTTTAGAAGCCAGCAATTATTACTCCGTAATATTTATATCACGATAGCAGCCAAGTCTGTCAGCACTACTGACACAATGCACTGCATCCTACCCAAACCTAAAAAAAGATGTTCTCTGTCCAGCACTCAAGGCTCTCTCCTGTCATATGGTGTGAGTAAAATGCAGCTTTCACAGAACCAATATTTTTCTAAACAGTTATCATCTTTCTATTTTTCTTAAGAGGACTCTGTTGAGATACTGTAAGTCACGCAGGGCTGATAAGCAACTGTCTGCAATGAGGGGAGGTAGAGCAACATGAGCTCTGGGGACTTTTGTGATGGGAAGGTGGAATTCTTCCCCGGGCAATCTGCTCTGGAGGCCGCACTTTTGGCTTGGTGGGTAGAGAACACTTTTGCACACTGTCCTGGCTTACATCCCTCCTCCTCCCCCCACCCCATGTAGTAAATCCAAAATTGAAGTGTTTGTGGAGAATTATATAGATGGCACATGTTTGGTCACAAAATGTCTACAGGTCTGCTATCATCTCACTCATAATTCTGTTTCGATAACAAACATCATTTAACATTGCTAAATATTGCTCAGTAGTTTTTTTTCATTGCTAAAATCCAATTTGTGGATACCTACTATTTAAAACATCTAACTCACTAATTGCAAAATCTATAGAAAAGTCCTTACAACATCAAAGGCTCACTTGATCCTCGGAGCTGTTATAAATGAAAAACTGTCTCTGTTACAACCAAATAAGGCACTTAATGCACTCTTTCTGGCTGTGATGCTATTTTTCCTGTGGGTTTTGAAAATGACCTTCCTGTAAGCATCAAGGACTGTAACTTTTCAGATAAAGAAACTTGTTCTTGTTTTAAGTCTATGCCAGGTTCATTCCCCTATAGCCCGCAGTTTTCAAAAGCAGAAGAAAAAGTAATCCAGAATTAAAAAAATAAAAAACCTTCTGTTTCCAGAACGAAGTTACCCTGTCAGCTTGCCTTGGGCCTTAGGTGGAGAAGAGGAGATTAAAGAGTCAGTATTCCTTTTCATGTTTCGTCTGCCAGTTTTGTGAATGTAGAAAGAGAACTTGTGGCTGCAGCTAAGTATCCGGCTATGGTATTAAGTATGGCATTTTCATCCTCATGCAGTAAATTAAAAATATTCTTATAAGTTTATCACAAGGGGAATTCAGTATCAATACCATCCGGTCATTGATAAAGGTATTTCAAGGAGAAGGGTGAATAGCACAGCAGATGTAACCTCAATATTTTCACCAATTATAAAGAGCCTCTTTGTGAAGCTGTGTGAATATGTAAGATGATCTCATCATTTCCTATTTACTCAATACTTACCTGAATACGCAATATAGTGTAGCTTTTAAATGCATATGCACACGAGTAAAATGTCCTTTTGTAAGAGACTTTGCTAAAAGACTGCTTTTGATACACAATTTCTTCATCTCCTCTTCAAACTGGATTAAGCTACTTCCTTCTTTTAAAACACAACTCACTATTTAGAAGCTTTGGCTTTGATTTCTCGGAACAGCCTTACAGGAAGAAACTATGTTCTTTTTCTTTTTGTAACCATATTTCTGAAGACAAACTTGTGCTGATTTATTTTGATTTTCTAACAGAAATAGGTTCCTGCAAAGAACACTAACTGTTTCTTCTTCTCCCCCCTCCTTCACTCCACTGCTACAAGAATATTGCTGTGCACAAAGCTACCAAGGAAAACTGAAATCCCTCTGTTGGGAACTGTGTACATAGCAATATATTCATACTTTGAGAAATAAGTGAGATTTTTTTTTTAGTTCTTAGCATGAGATACTGTGCATTTCTTGCGTGCTAACCATGAATTCAAATTAAGTAACTAGGTAATGTTTCAGCAAATTTTAGTTAAGTTTTAGGGAATTTATCTGTGCAGCTAACGTAAAGGTCATCAGTTTTAAAACATTAACCCTCAGTTATTCCTCTTGAATAAAGGGTCTATATATGTGTGTGTGTATATATATAATTATATTTGTCATCCTATTCTTCGTATTTAAGGTTTGTTTCATTCTCCTGTTTACGGTTAGACTCACTGAAAAGATTGTTCCTGACAGCTATTAAGCTGAAATCCAGTGTTAGAAAGATTTCTCTGTATTTCCACACAATGTGGCTTAGTAACAAGGCCTTTTTTTTTCCTCTTTCTTTTGAACATGTAACTCCCATTAACATTTTGGAGACTCATGATTAGCAGAAGGAACTAAGCCTGTAAAAGGAGTCACCTCCCCTGCTATTCTTACAAATGGACTGATACACCCTGTCCTGCATAATCCTGTGTAACTTCAGTCACGCAAACCATCCCACTGATGCGGTCACAAGTCTCACCTTCCCCCATACTGCATTGTCTACCAGACTGGATACTCCATGTATAATACAAATAGAAATTTAAAACTCTCTGCATTTCTCAGTGTGCAAAAATACAGAGCTGAACACTGATTCTCAATAAGGGATTTGCCTTAAGTACAGTCTGAATAAGTTCAGTATGTGGTCCACATGGCATTACTTTTTCAGAAGTTTATGCTAAGCCGAAGTGCGTGGTCTGTTGCTAGTAACAAAACATAACTTCACAAACAGAGCTTAGGGTGGACTAATTCTTTACTTTCATTTCTTCTCAAAATCATTAACTTTATTAATGGACTCCCTGTACCTGCAAACTGAAGAACCTCAAAACGAATCTGGGTTTTACTTAGTAACACTAGGTTATCAATAAACCAGATAGATTTCCCTTCCTGATGCGTCCTTCTAGTTGCTTGTTTTCTCAAAATTCTCATCTAAGTTTCAGCTTGGCAATGTTAACAGTTAAAAAACTCTATAACTTAGAAAACATTTCAAATTTTTTTCATTCTTTCCTTCATCACGTTGAGAAATTTCCTCCCAGGCTACAGTACGAGCTTTCAGAACTGGCTTGGGGGTGCCTAGTTCACTCTCAAAGGATGTAAGAACCAGATTTAGCAGCACAGCACAGCTGGTCTGCTGGAGAATCTCTTTACAGAGAGAATTTTTATATTGAATCGTGGGACTTCCTTCAGAGTGCGGTCCACAAATCTCTCATATGAAACGTGCTTTAGACAGATGCAGGAAGTAAAATCCTGTGTATGTGGTAATATATCTGAGCTGGCCAAATAGGGAGTGGGAATTTGCAGGTAGATGAACTTCATGGAAAGCTCATTTTCAAGACAGTATTTCAAATATTCTTTGGATGTATAGCAATTTGGGAGCCTGAACTGACTGTAGATGGTTTGTATGCGACTCTGATGCACTGAATTCTCTTTGTTGAAACAGCAAGCACCTTTTCCTTCAGAAATAACTTATCAGGTTTTAATTTCACCCTTTATTCCATAGTTTTGAAATTAATGCTCTATTCAGCTCATGACATAGACTTTTCCAGTGGTGCAACAACCAATAGAAAAGGTGCTGAATGAGGAAGGACTTGTCTAGGATGAAACGGACTGAAAGAGCTGGAGGATCTGGGTCCTCATAGCTATCACTATGTAGAAGTGCAGTGTGCTCTTCGTCACTAGCTACTGACTCACCTGGTACCTTGACTTCCAAATGTGCATGTGGGCAGCTGTGAAGATTCATCCTTTGGTATTTGTATAGCAAGGTAATCTCTTCAGATAAAAACTGTTATAAGGAAGATGACATTATATTTAGTAGATACAAGTGCAGACAGATTTTACTAGTTTCTGCACAAACCTGTGGGTGTTCAGGCTTCCAGAAAGGAGCCAATATCACTCCATACTTCCAGGCATATCAGTTTTACTGTCAGCTGTAAGCAGAGTATTTTGAATGTCCTATTTTACTGAAATGGAGAAGACTACCATAATCAAAACTTGCAGCGATATTTTTCTTCCCTTATTCTTCAGAACTGATAAAGTTGGGCTAATTTATGTCAGATTGTTTTCTAAAGTGGCATACAACATTGGTTTGACAGAAATGCTGTTGTTCATATTTTATCTTTAGTCTGCTGTATAATGAGGTTTTGAAGCCAATGAATTATCATAGCAGAATATTTAGAGCTTGGAATACAAAAGTAAAAATTTAGGGAAATTTATGGATCTCTGCTAGAAACAAACCTAGTTAACTAGAGGTTGCTGATAAACAGCAGGACCCAGATCACAAATATTTGTTCATATTGCAGCTGAACTTAACTTGCGCTTTATATTCACTTTACATTGCACTTTTTTACATGCGTTTTTTTATTCAGTATTTGAAAAATTGGAGTGGGGATTGGGGGATCTCTCCAAGGTAAGAAAGCATCTGTGTTTGTATGGCTGCCTTTGTAAATATCTTTTTCTGTAGATAGCTGTTGGACGCGGATTTAGATATAGATACATTCATATGTATAATTAGGGGTATAGACATTTGGTTAACTTGAAAGCTCCAAAGTGTCGTTTGTCACATTTATGGTAGGAACTTTAACTGCCTTAAATACTTATTCTTTTCCAAAGTGACTTTTTTCTTTTCCCTCTACAAAAAAAAATCAAAATGTACTTCATGAAACTATTGTATATGAAGCACTTATTAGCCGTAATTAAATGGACAATATGAATTTACTACGTCTTTAGGACTCTGGCTTGTTCTGGTTTAGAGCAAGATGATTAATGCAAATACATATTACTTGAGATAACCATTTAGCAGCTAATTTAGCCAAATTTATTACAGCAGTTAGAGGTTTTTCATTTTAGCAGACGGAGACAAGGACATGACAAAAGCAGAAGGTGTATATGAATGCACACTGCCCTCTAGTGCACAAAACTTTATGGGATTAGTGAGAAGTGCAGAGGAGAGTAAGTGCTCCAGTAACAATAGCACCCAGATTTTGTATAGTTTAGGTTTTCTTTAAAACCGTGCTGCTCCCTTCCACTGAAAGATTTGCATTTCATCCCCTTCTCCTGACACAGAAGCCTCAGATACAAGCCAAATTCGCTTCAACTTGGCAATATTTTGGCTGAAATATTACTTTAAACATCTGTATTTTTAAGCCTGCTTGCTGTGAGCATTTAATAACACCGTTTCACATTACTGATTGCTTTTACTTCTTTCTGTTTCCTAGCATATTTCAAACATCGGAGAGAGCTGTCACTCTTTGGCTCTAACCAAGCCATTCTGTGCCTCCCTTAGGCCTCTTTCTCAGTCTGCTGGTGGATTTACTTTGCTCTGGTAGAAAGTAAATTCTCCCAAGACCTTCCCCCCACTGACCAGTGGAGATTTGGTTCATCTGAGAACTGTAAATTCTGTTTGACAAGATCAAAGAAACAGATGTATAAGTTCAGTGGTTGATATCGCCTGCAATAAGGAGAAATGATCAAAGCAGCAGGGGTAGAGTATCTTCCCAAACCTTTCAAATATCCAGAATCTCAAAGAGGTCTACCTAGAAGCTATGAATAAATCACGTATAAATTTGCCTCTTTTTTTCCTTTTCTTTTTTTACAGTTTGACATTGAGTGCATTGAAAATGTCCACACAGCAATAAGTATTCTGTGAACCAAAGAGATTTGTAGTTCTTTTTACTTTTCTTCTTCCACCAGAGTTTCCAAAAACAGATTAAAATTATACTTTAAAAACTTGTAAAACATACAGCTGGTTATGCTGAACTTCAGATCCTGTTTGTCATCTCACTGGCATGTCGCATTAAACCTAAGGGAAGCCAAGTATCCTCTGCTCATACTTGTGACATGTCGTACAATGAAGATCATTTTACCACAGTTCTAAAATGCACTGTATCGTGCTTCTGTTTTGTTTGTATTTTTTGCCAGTGCTGAATAAGGGTCAATGCGTAACAAAGTATTACCGCTGGATGCAGAAGAACGGAGGTTATATCTGGATACAATCTAGTGCAACCATAGCTGTCAACGCCAAGAACGCAAGTGAGAAGAATATCATCTGGGTCAATTACCTTCTTAGGTAGGTCTTCCAGTCACTTCTCTCACCTGAACTGCTGTCTCTGTTGCTTCTCTCTGTTGGTGAGAGCTTTAGGGAAAAACAATTGCCTACTGGAAAAAGTGAAGGAGAAGAACTCAAAAACACTGCCATGTATTGAGACATCTGTCATGTCTCAGTACACTGGAATATTCTTGAATTATTATGCTGCCTCAGTCTTCAAATAAACCCTCCATCATTTTATTGCTTGCCTCCACTGCCCTGAAATCTACTCAACCTGAGCTCAAAGATAAAAATGATCCACACCAAGTTTCAGTAGTTGTGTTATATAATCTGGTGTGAAGTGTTGGGCACTGGTTTCTTTGGTTATTGAAAATGCATGGAAGCAAACTTCTGGAATTCTACACAAAGGTATCTCTGAAAGGTGTTTGCCAGTTCACTCCAGAGAGAGGAATTTTCTCAGGAGAAAAGCCTTGAACTAGTACGTTGCTCCTGTAACCACCAGACAGTATTGACACTGAAAAATGCAAAATAGGGTTTAAAAATAAAAGTAGCAATTAAAATTATTTTAAACTATTAGAACTATTTTAAATGGAAATAATAGTAATATCTTGAATGAAAGGCTCTCCCCTGAGAAATTCCGTTATACCAAAGCCCAGGTATTTTTAAAGGACTGGTTTCTGAGCTCAAGGGAAGACCAACAGTCACTGAGAAACAGTGAATTATAAACCTGACCTTTCTCATCTGAAAATACCTTTCAACACATTGTGTTTTGTGAAAATGTTCAATAAGATGGGGGATTTTCTGTTTCATTCCAGAGCAGAACAAACAAACAAATAAAATTTGAAACCTTGAGATTGTCATGAAATGCAATTGTCATTTTCTGGCCTGTTCTTCTTTCAAGTTGCTTGTCATGGTTTGTTACATTCCCTTTGATGCCATGAGAGTTCAAAGTGATGTCTAGGGGTTAGATTGTGACTTATTATGCCAAGTCCAGCAAGCCCTGAAGAGACTGTGCCTGCCTAAACTTGCATGTTGAAATACTTTTGATTCCCCTTCTGGGGAAGAGGAGGAAGCAACCCCTGGCAGGAGAGCATTGAGTGATACTGCGGGAAACCTTCCGCAGCAATGGAGTGTTCATTGGGGCTTGCATGTTTCTGTCCTGCTATGATTGAGCACGGGCATTTCTGAATATATCCTTATGCTGCTACATTTTGTCTCTCTTTGCAAGAGTGAGGCAGAATGCAGTGTTTCAAGAGGGCAGCTTAAGTCTGCCAGTTCTGAACTGGAAGTACAGCTTCACTGCCCCAGTCCTAACAGGACTGCAAAATGCCCAGAAATGTGCTTATATTCTAGCTGGACATGTAGTGCATAAGAATTATGAACAGTTGCCTCTGTCGTCTTTGCTGCTTTCCAGACAATAGGTGAACCTAGTCCACAAACGTCCCACAAAATTATTTTTTCTAGCAACAGAATATACCTAACAAAAAAAGAAAAGCAGTGTGGTCTTCCCCAAGTCTACTCACAGAACTTGTTTTTTCTGCTGCAGTCCCTTCACTGGTCGGTTAGAGAAAGATTAACTTCTCCACTGAATTTGTATTTTTAATTTAGATTTCTCCTAGTACTGTAATCCATGCAAGATCCAAATGTCCAAATAATATTTTAATGACAGATCAAGGCATAATTAGGTCTACTCTTTAGCAGGAGTACTGGTCTGTATACATTTCCATGCATTAGAAAGTATGATTCAGCTGTCTGTAAAAGGATAGACTAATTATAGTGACAGGGAGGATTAATGCTGTTCTTGTTCTAGCAACTTGTTATTCACAGTGTGAAAGCCCTCAAACATCTTTTGCTTGGAGGGGGCAAATTTCGGGACTGTGCTGGGATGCAACGGAATAAAGTCACTTTGTCAGGACAAAACCATAAAGATGATAATCATAAGAATGGCATTTCAAAATGAACTGTGTGAACTCTGAATTTTCACAGTACACTGTAATAGGCTGAATATGGGCACACTGTCATTGTGATAGTGTGTCAGTCACCCCCAGTGCTGCCTCATATTGTTCTATGCAGGACTGTGGATTTTCTGCTCTATCACCGGGCTGGAATTTGAACTGCATAGAAATGCTCACCTATTCAAAAACTATTAAAGACGTTGTTTATTTTCAACATTCCTATGCCAATTATGTCTAGTTGTTTCTGTTCCCCTGCCTTTGCACAGATTTGGGAAAGGAACACATTTTGAAAGGTACAAACCAAGAAAAAGCACCGGGTTGGGTTTTTTTTTCAATTTCTCTGGTACTGTAGCTTTTTTACATTGCAGTCATGTTCATTGCTAACAAGTCACAGGTGAGCACCACATGAGCAGATGAAGATATGATTATAATGGGTGTGTTGACAGTTCTTTATCCCTAACATATGCATCTTAACATGCACATGTGCATCTGTCATATAGTTAGAGTGGTTGCTTTTGGTTTCTTGGTGATGTGGATGCATGTGTGCAGTGTTTAAAAAATATATAACCCTTTTTATCTATTTTGGGCCAAAGTCATCTAAGCAGTGGTCATTTTCTCTAGCCCTAACTGAGCACCTTCTTGCTAACCTTACGTATGGTCTGCTTGATTAAAGTGTGGAAAACAGGAATGCTGAGAAAAACAGGTATTGAAAGGGCTCCGGCAAGGTTGATGGAGAACATTGTTACAGAGATAACTCTAATAGACATTGCCGGTGGGAGAGAAACAGATTGGAAAAGTTAAAACACCCTCTCTGTCCTTCCAGGCACAGTAATGGGATCAAAATCAAGATATTTTGTTGTTGGATGATTACACAGTGTAGCTTTACTGTTAGATATTGCACAAGCCATGGTGTCCCACTTCAGTAAGAATGCTTTGATAGCTCTAAAACTTCACTAGAATCAAACGAGTTTTAGTACCTGGTCAATATAAGTATTTGACAGCAGTATTAAAATAAACCTTCATAAAATCCCTGCTGTGAAGCTCTGAGGAGCCGAAAATGTACGTTTCTGTGTTTGCTCTGCTATTCTACCTATTTATGTTCTTTGTTCCCGAACTTTGATGTGAAAGTGGGAAAACCCATGAAACTGCAAATCATCCAATTGTGTTTATATTTGCTGTCACCTCTTCAGTAACCCAGAGTACAAGGACACTCCAATGGATATTGCACAACTTCCTCATCTGCCAGAGAAAACCTCAGAATCCTCGGAGACCTCTGACTCTGAATCCGACTCAAAGGACAACTCAGGTAACACACATGGTGTGCCTTTACACCCACAAAGGTTCATATCATGAGAGCCATGTGGTTGGCTTTCCAGTTGCTTTTACTTCTCAAGGATTGTTCCATTATAACAAAACAAAACAAAAATCCTGTAAAATTAAATTGAAAAATACTAGCGAAATCTTTTCATGACTGCAGCATTTCCAGAGTATCTCCATTTCCTCAGTATTTCTCTTCACTCTGTGCATGCATCCTTGCCTACGTTGCACTGAATTAAATATTTGATTTCCCAGCTAAGCTTCATGAACAGGTACTGTGCCTTGTGGAGAGGACCTGGGACTGTAACTGTTGAATATAATTCTTGTTCTTATCTTTCCAGAGTAGGCATACGTTCTGAAGATAAGTCCCTACTGTCAATCTTTTATGACCCCTTTTCCAGTATAAATACATTTTTGAAGAGTCTCACTAGGGGGCAGTGAAGATTACAAAATTTGAGGGGTTTTTCAGGTTAAAAGAATTATATTTTATTAGAAGTATGGGTTCAAGTACTTGTTTCTAAACTCTTTAAGACTGGTACTTGAGTAAATGTACTTGTCAAACACAATGTGTAAATTAGTCCTGCAGATGGTCCAGTGCACAGATGGTTCACACATTCCCCATCAGTTTTAAAAGTGGTTACCTAAGCACAGGTACAGATCTTCTGGCTTTGAAAGGAGCATGGTTTCCTGTGGCCCAAGAACTAAGGATGTTACTCTGCTGTAGTATGAGAGAGAGAGAGAGAGAGAGATACACCCACGATTTTTCTCTCATGTCTATAATAACAACCAAAAAAATCTGGAGAAAATGGATCACAGTGACATAAATCAAGCAAAAGCAAGAAGAGGATCAGGCCTTAATGTTATATTATATTATATTATATGGCTGTTCCCTTTGATCTTTTGCCTTTATTTTTTTCTCCTTTGACAGCTTGGTTTGATGGTTGAAGTCAACATTAGGCACACGTACAGGGTTGTTGCCCGCCATCATTTGGCATCCATTCACCCATTCCCAGTGCTTCCTGTATGCTGTCGTGTTCCTAAATAGCCAAATAACACACATGTGGAGAACAGTTTGCATTTCTCATGTGCACTGTAAGGTTCTCCAGGTGAGAAGTGCATGTGCATTCATGACTCCTAAGGCTGATACAGAGCAAGAGAGCATTCTTCAAAGGTGGACAGATGTGTACATCCCAGAAGGAGATGTCTGGTAGTCTTGGAAGACAGCAGAGACAAGGGGTTGTTTCTTACAAAAGAATTAAATAGAAATGCCAAAGGACCTGAAATCAGAACAGCATCTTGGATGAAATCAACATGTTCAGTTCAAGCTCTGATAAAATCCCAGGCAAATTTTGTGCAGCTTTAGACTACCTCACCCTAAGCCCATTCTTGACCAGCTAGAAACCATGGCCTTAAAAAAAATCAGATTCAAGAAAAGAAAAAAAAATTGTAGGAGAAATTCAGCCCTAGGTGGAACAAAAAGCTGGATGAGATTTAGGGGGTTGTGGCTGTTACTTGGCTTCTGTGGGGTTTACTTTTCAAAAGGGAGGGTCTCTCTGCTGATGATGACTCAAGCAGAAGTCCCACTAAGTGACTTGACATGCATTGCCCTGGATCCTCAGGCAGCTTCCCTGTCAAGCCCACCTTCTCCAGTACTCCTGGGAAACTATTTGGTATTGACATGGCTCCAGGAGTAACCAATCTTTAGAGGAAAACTGGACCTTCCTCTCTCCCCTGAAAATGAGTATATTGAAAAGGGTAGTACTTGGCTCTGATGACTGAAAAAGCATCTTTTATTTCACAACAAAAGATTTCTGGCTGGTCTGTAAAAGACAGGGTCTCCTGAAGCCTTCCATGACCCCTTTAAACATAGTACGATAATGGAGAGTATTCATTCTCAAAGCTGCTTTGGCTGCCTGAGTCCAGGGCTAGAGTGTTTATCTCATCTGTATTAGAATTAGGTAAAAATCTAAACCACAACTAAATGAATTCAGACAAGAAGAGTGACAGCTTCTCAGTGCTGTAGCTGGGCTATTTCAATGGCCCTTAGATGATTTGGATCAATCAAGAGTTTAATTCACTGCCTGGTTTTATTTTTTTTTTTTTATTATTTGCTACCCTTCAGGGGAATATGAGAAGACAGTCTAGCAATGTAACAAAATTGTTATAACTGGTTTATTCATTCAGATTTATACCTGTATGACCTGCTTCTCCTCTCACATGGGAGGAAATCGGCAGTAATTCCACTGAAGTCAGAGACACTGTGCAACTTCAAAAGTGGCAATGGTGAGAGGAAAATGAGATGAGAGGACTAGAGTCTTCATTAGTAATTAGTACTACACCTGGATGCCTGCCCACTGCAGGAGAACACGGACACGAAAGAACAATCACCAGAACATAACAGTCATGATGGGATTGTTCACTGACTCCTTTTTGGATGACACAGTCAAAATGGTTCTTGCACAGCGAGCAGAGGAAAAGGCCCCTCCTCTGTCAAGGTGCAGGCCATATGGCATTGGCTTTTAGTGCATTAACAGTCCTGAGTCAGAGATATTCATGGTGATCGAAACTCTCCTAAAACAAAATTGCAAAAAATTGTGGCGCTACAGAAAAAAAATGCCTTTTGCCAAAAAAACATTTACAGCAATCAAATCTCATTGGTAGGTAAAAATCTGGACTTGGGTTATAATATTATGTTCCTGTTGCTAATGGTTTGTTTCACTTTCCTTTTGCTCCAGAGGACAATGAGAACTCAAAGTCAGATGAGAAAGGCAACCAGTCAGAAAACAGTGAAGACCCTGAATCCGATAGGAAAAAGTCAGGAAATCAGTCAGATAACGAAATGAACTGTAATGATGATGGGAACAGCTCCAGCAACCAGGACAGCAGGGACAGTGATGACAGCTTTGAAAACTCTGACTTCGAGAATCAAAAGGCCCCTGAGGACAGTTTTGGCACTCTTGGCTCTATGCAGATCAAGGTGGAGCGCTATGTTGAGAGTGAGTCAGACTTGCGGTTGCAGAACTGTGAATCACTGACCTCGGACAGTGCCAAGGACTCAGACAGTGCAGGGGAAGTAAATGCCCAGTCTTCCAGCAAACATCAGAAGAGGAAGAAGAGGAGAAAAAAGCAAAAGGGAGGCAGCATGACCCGGAGAAGGCTGTCAAGCACCTCAAGTCCAAATGGACTTGACTCAGCTTTGGTGGACCAGCCCCAGCTGCTCTCGTCGCCAAACAGTGCCTCAGTGCTCAAAATTAAAACAGAAATCTCAGAACCTATCAATTTTGATAATGATAGCAGTATTTGGAATTACCCACCCAACAGGGAAATCTCAAGGAATGAATCACCCTACAGTATGACCAAGCCCCCCAGTTCCGAGCACTTCCCTTCCCCCCAAGCCAGCAGTAGTTTACATGTCTCCATTCCAGACTCCGTTCTCACCCCACCAGGGACTGAAAATACTGCCAGCCGTAAAACTCAGTTCAGCACCTCATCCAACTCGGCCTTGGCTCCTGTGTCCTCTGACCCTTTGTCACCCCCACTTTCAGCATCTCCACGGGACAAACATCCAGGAGGTCCCACAACGTCCAACTCTTTGTTGTACACTGGGGATCTGGAAGCCCTTCAGAGGTTACAAGCAGGCAATGTGGTGCTTCCTTTGGTTCACAGGGTAACGGGAACCCTTGCTGCGACCAGCACTGCTGCTCAGAGGGTCTACACCACTGGCACTATTCGGTATGCTCCAGCTGAAGTTACTTTAGCCATGCAGGGCAACCTCCTCCCCAACACCCATGCTGTTAACTTTGTTGATGTTAACAGCCCCAGCTTTGGGCTGGATCCTAAAACACCGATGGAAATGCTCTACCACCACGTTCACCGACTCAATATGTCGGGACCGTTTGGAAGTGCTGTGAGCGGGGCCAGTCTGACCCAAATGCCTGCAGGGAATGTGTTCACAACTGCCGAAGGACTTTTTTCCACTCTTCCATTTCCTGTGTACAGCAATGGCATTCACACTACACAGACTCTGGAACGGAAAGAGGATTGAAATATGACCACATACTGTGTTCAGTGTTATACTCTGAGGCATAGACTATGTTTTAATTTAGACCTTTAATTCTAGCACTTTGAATTTGAGCAGGTCAGCTTATTCTCTCAATACGATCTCCCCATTTCATTCCCTTTCTCTTTAACTTGACTTATTCTTTAATGTAAAGATATTTTTTTATTTTTGCCTTCAGAGAGTCGAAGTACCAGTTGCCTGCCATTTTGTCTTCTTCTAAGATGTGTGTTTTTTCCTTTGCATCTTTATTAAGATGCCTTTAATATGTGTATGCCTCTGCCATAGAATACTCAGTGTTGTGGTAAAGAGATTTTAAAGTGACAACCATTGGTTTTACTTCAAAATGATCTTGATATGATCAAGATTAAAAGAGACAAGCATAAACAATGTGCCCTGTTTGACTAAGTCAAATGAAAA
Organism: Ibidorhyncha struthersii; assembly: GCA_013398815.1. Taxonomy (NCBI): domain Eukaryota; kingdom Metazoa; phylum Chordata; class Aves; order Charadriiformes; family Charadriidae; genus Ibidorhyncha; species Ibidorhyncha struthersii. The sequence goes on from VZSZ01004110.1 coordinate 620,980, forward strand.
GGGGTTTTTGTTCCTAATTCCTTTAAAATAGGGGATAGTATTTTAGAATTTTATGCAGAGTTTAATTCTCTTTTTATGGTTAAGATTTTCTTACTTGCACATAAAATAATTTGGGTTCTTAAAAAGTTAATTTCTGGCCTGTGACTAGAATGTTAAAAAGTTGGACTAAATGTTAATTACTGAAACTTTAACTTAATTTCTAAAACCATGGTGCTATCATTTATTAATCTGTAATGTCTTCATACAATATGCAGCTTGTGGGCTGGGTTTTTTGGAAAGAATGTGTTCCGTACTGGTTTATAGTTGGGTGCTGCAGTCTCCTTGGTTAGTTAAGACAAAAGCCCTCATTAACATTTGCTGCAGGACTTAAAATTTTTTACCTCCAAACTAACAAGCATAGCCTCACATCAAATTTAAATGGGTCAGGAAGCCTTTTTCAAAAAGCGCTTAAAAACAAAAAACTCAATTTAATTGACGCGAGGAGCAGTTTCTTAGGTGCATATTGTTTTGCTTTATTTTTTTCTCAGTGTAACTGAGGCTAATTTTACAACGTCAAATAACACTTCGGAGTAAAAAAAAAAAACAGAAAAACTATTTAACATGTTTGTTTTGTTTTTCATTTAATATTATAGAGGGAAGGTTGTAAATTTCTTTTTGTTCTTTGATTTGGGGTTTTTTTTTTTTGTTATTTTTTCCTTATTTCTAGTGTTGAAACCAATATGTTTTAAAACTAAAGAATGGGTTAATAAGCTTGAAATAGATAACTACAACTGAAAACTGCACATTAAGTAAAAGAAAAGAAATCTCCTATTTTGTCTTTGTTGCCAGAAATCACAGTGTAGTGTCAAACACTCCAAATGACTGTCAAATATAAATTCTTCTTCCACTCCATCTTTGGCAGCTGTTTGTTAAGGCATCTAATAACAGATGTGAGAACTGTAATGTGTACAATGTGTAAGTGTCCTTGGCTGTCAGTCCCATTGCAGTTTCAATGTGTGTTACTATATGCAGTATATACTAAGCTAATGTAGTTGTTTTGTCCTTTGTCTTCTCTGTGCTTTATCTCTAGTCCGGAGTGGTAAAGTCCCATTCCTGCAGTCCTAGTGAACCAGTGATTCTTGGGGGTTAGTGGTTTTTGTGTGGTGGCCTTCCTCTGTAATGTCACCTTATGCTGCTTCCACTGTCTGTATACCTTTTAATTTCTGCTGTTGCTTTGCTGTTGTGTATTCTCAAACCTCTCTCTCCCCCTTCCTCTCTCCCCCCCCTCCACACTTTTCCCCTCTCTCTTTCTCTTGCTCTCTCGTTCTCTCTTCTTCACTCTCAGAGATAAAAGACTCTCAACTAGCTCAAGGTTAATGGAGCCATTTTTCCCACAGAGGAATTCTGGGTATGACTTACTCTTCCAGTGTACCCCACAATGCACTACAGAGTAATGCTCAGATATATTAAGCAAATTGATGCCATATAGCCTCAGTTGTTAACATTCCCAGAGTCCCTTGTGCTCGAACTGTAAGCAGAGGGTGCATTTCTTTGGTTTTCTCCCAGGTAGGCTGGCGGAGTAATACGTAGAGCAATTACCAGTGAGAAAGGAAATGCTTTCAAAGGTCGACCAGCATCGTTTCAAAAGGAAACTGAGCTTAGGATTGTCATATATATTTGCTTATGTGTGCAATGCTAATATAGTAACTCAGCTGTCCTTTGAATTTTTGATCACTCACCGCACCGAGTCGATTCCTGCGGTAGCTTTGAATTTGAGAAGTAGGTCCGAGCCACGGTGAAGTAATAGTGAAAAAGTAATTGGATGCCACAAATTTAATTAATGATCTTTTAAAGGTTCCATTGGAAGGATTTAAGGGGGTCTAAAAAAGGCGAGAAGGCTGATTGGGAAATTCAAAGTTTAATTTTGGAAGCTCTACTCTAGCTATGGAACAATCAAAGGAGTGCACCTATCAGCTACAAAAAACAGCTAGACAGCTGTTGTTGTTTTGGTTTTTTTTTTATAAATGTTTCTGTGTTGTGTCAAAATGATTTCTGGTGATTTAAACTAACAGATAATCACAGCTGCTGTCTAAATCCATAGTGTTTAAAATTACAAAATGAAAAAAAAACTTCATTACCTGTGAAGACTGTGTCTGTGTTTTTAACTATTTCTTGTACAAATATATGAAATCTTTTATGAGGAGACTGGTGCCAAGTAGCTGAATAATGGGGAAAGGGATTCTGTTCGTATAAATCTTAGCAGTGTTACCAACTCTACAGTATAAAAAAATTAAAATGTTAAAAAGTGACAGCTATGGTACATTTATTTTGTGTTAAGCTAACCGAATCTAACTTCTTGAGTGCCTGGCTTATTTGAAACATTTTTTTCATTGATCATTGATAATGCTGCAAATCAGAAATGTACATACTTCATTTACAACAGGGTTCTTTTTATACTTTTGTAGATTCTCATACATGTCATACATGGTTGTCTTTATGTAACTTAATTTTTTTTCATCCCGCAGGTGCCATTTTCATAATAAACTTCTCTTGGATTTGTTACTATCTGGCATCATTTCTTTTACATATAACCATCCTGACTAATGAATGCTGGTAGTATTTGTTTGAGCAGGTATTTTTTAATTGTTTTGTTTAAAAAAAAAAAAAAGAAAAAAAAAGAAAAGAAAAACTAACCAAAAATCAAAGAGGATAAAGCTAGATTTTATTAACGTTTGCGAAATGAAGATAAGAAGCTGTCAAGATGTAGGTTGAGAATGCTAATCCAAATACTACAACAAACTTGCCACCATCCTAAATTCTCAGCTACCCCAACTCATTGTCATATTGAGCATTTTTATGCACATTATCAAAGCTGAATAATGGACCTGCAACATTAACCACTATAGGAAGTGTGCATTTTTTTCTCGATTAATGCACACTGGAAGAGGTCGGCTTTTGTACATTAATCATTTAAAATGCACTTTATATTTTCATTTTTGTACTCTACAATGTTACAGTGAAACTCTTTGGTGACATTATATCCTACCTACGCTGCTGAGTCTTTTAAATGTGTGCCTTCTTTCCCCAGACTGGCAACATGTAAGTTGTTGGTGTCGTGTGGGTAGACTTTCTGCCTTACAAACTGAGGACAGAAGCATTTACCGGTGCAGAAAAGACAAGGCGAAAAGCCTTGACGTCACAACTGAAGGGTAAAAAAACCCTCAAATACAGTTTTGATTCCGCGGACAGCCACACACAGTGGTTGACCCTAAAAAGGGTACAGCCATCGGCAGTTACACCTGCAATTACATTCTGGAAACAGGCCCAGAGCAAGTGTGTTTGTTCTCTGCTGTGAAATGCAGGGAGAAGCTATGCTATAGGAGATGCCACCTCCGGTACCCACCGCCGTGTGCTGGCTCTGGTGGTGGCTGCTGCATGAGCTGGGTTGTGGCAGGGGAGGGATCAGGAGCCTTCTCACCCACCGCTCACATGGCCTCTGCATTGCTCCTTCATTTTTTTGGCTTTATGGTGCCTCCCCCACCTGCCACAAAGATTTCCAGATTCCATATTTTATTTTGTTATTGCTGAGTATGCAGTCTCCAAGAACACAATTTTGGGCACGTAAAATCAAAACAGTGCTGCCCATAGCCAACATCTCTAAGCAATTTTGCCTGCCCAAACCTTTTCTCCTCTGTATGTCTGCTTAGAAATTAAAACTATTGGGCTAGTCATTCTGGATGAAATTTTGCTTGCCTTGTTAATGCTGAGTAAAACTGTCTAATCAGTTCCACAGTTTTCAGCACATCTTTTTACTGCAAAAGATACAGTCAGCTGAGGTAAGAGCATGTAAATCTGGCTTACTGAGCTGACTAAAAAAAAAAAAAAAAAAACACCAAAAAAAGTATGCATAGTTACAGCTCAGTGAGCCAGCCCAATGGCTTCATACTTTGAAGTTTGGCTTTTTGAATTTCCAAGCAGTTCAGGATTCCCACTTCCCAGGCTCCAAGCACTGAGTTTGAGATGTCTCCAACTTGCAGGGGGTAGAAAGGAGCAGAGGTTAGCGGTGCGGCTTTCAAACCCGCTCGCGTGTTCCAGTTGGCAATGCATCTTGTTTATGAGGTAGCCAACCGAGAGGAAAACAGAATTTAAATGGAGATTGGAAGAATCACCAGAATAAAGCTTAATGGAAGACTGTTCCAAATAAGTGTTAACCAATATTAATAAAGCCACTAATCCCAAGACGGGGCTTGAGGGAGGCGTTTCAAGCTCTTATAAAGGCTTTTTAAATCTCAACCATACTGCCTGGATGTTGCATCAGAGCACAGGGTTGATGGTCAAAGTGAAGAGGCTGCTCTAAGACTCCCAGTTGAAAGAGAAAGTTTGTGCATTAAAGAAAATGATGGAGAGGCTGTTTAGTGGGGTTTGGTCTTTTTATAGTCGTACTGTTGCATTGATATAGCTCTGGGGAATGGATTTGTAAATTATTATTTGCAGCAATTTTAAGAAACAAAAACAACTGCTTGAAAGGGTTGAATCCTTTTGTAAGGGTTCTTTGGGAAGTTGCTTTGGTCTAGTTGCTATTTTTCTAATATGTGGAGGAAAAAGTGTTTGCCATGCAGGAAGTTGGGCAAACTTTGTCAAGTCATTTCATCAAAAAAGATTTCCTAAAACAACTGATCACAGTAACTGCCATCTCTGGAAAGTTTTTTCCTGAGCCACTTGTTTTGCAAGGTGTCGTATGCAGGTATCTAAAAGCCACCTGAAGAGCTGCAAGGGGAAAGGGGCTCTTCCGAAGCATCATGAGTCTGAAAAGTTACAGTGATAGAAAAATATTTCAGGACTACTTAGGTAACTAGCTCTGATAGCTGGCACTGGTGCTGTTGCAAGGTGGTCGTGTCACGGGAGTAACAGCGATGCCCCTGACAGCACATTTATTGTTATGATTCTAGGAACCGCATTAGTTTAAACGTGTCAGTGCTTGCAGAGGTATTTGCATAGTATTTTTCCTTCTTGCCGTTGTAATTTCTTTATTTTCATTTTAGGGCTGGGGGAGGAGGGTGGAAAGGCTGGATGTGCATTGTCAACTAATTTAATGAACTGTCATCTACCCAGCGAGTTTACTGAGGAGCCTACAGAAGTGCGAACAAATGGGATGTCACCAGAGGCACAGATGCTCAGGTAAGATCAAACCATTTATAAAACGTGCACATGCATGCACACAGACACACAGGTCTGCTACCTCTGAAAGCCAGCTGAGCTGGGCAGGGTAGTACCTATATACATATGCATAGGAAAGGTCCTTTCTTCTCCTCTTCCACCTATTCCTTCATCTTTTCGTCAGAAGGAGGGAGTACTGGAAGCTGTTATTCTCTCTCTCTCTCAGGGTAAGTAGTGTTTGTATAGTGTATGAACAGGTATATTTTACTGGCTGAAATAACACCCCAGTGATTCCTCCAATAGCTTTGAAATTTGCAAGTAGCACTCAAGACCCAATTTTCATAAACCCTGTCCAATCACATCAACACTTTCTTTTACCACATCAAACAGGATCTTTCTGAAAGCAACGGGACTCGAGATAAACCAAGGACACAGAGTTCTGCTTTTAATTGACCCGAATCAGGATGGGTATTCTCCACGACGGTCTTGTTCAGAATCCTAAATTCAACAACAGAGAGTGGAAGAATAGCTTTTACTTCTATAATCACCATGAGGTGGGTCTTTCAGCAAAACAAAAGCCCAGGGTAGTTCAGAATTATTTCATATAAATAACCACATTTCTAGAAGTATCCCACTCTAGAAGTAAAACCAGAGCGCTTAGTGACTCAGGTCCAACACCATGCAAATTAAGTCAAAAATTACGAGTTTTATTACATTTGTAGGAAGTTAAAAAATTTCCCTATCTCGTAGGAGTTGTGTAGAGTAGATGCAATGCAGAAAATAAGGGATCTTCTAATAGACACCAACAGAACAATGAGTACTGACTTAATGCCCAGGCAAAATAAATCAGGACCCAATAAAGGCTTATGGGAAGTCAGTGGGAGAAGGTTTGCAGTTAGAGGACTTTATTGCCCAGTACTTTGTCTCTATTTAGCTGTCACTGACTCTAGAGACATGGAAAGTATTGAGATTACCTTTCCCATTACAAGTTTTCCTGACAAAAAGGACCCCTGCCTTGTTTGTAATAAAAGGGGACACAATATTTTCTTGCAAAAGGAAGGGAATAAGGTTTTCCTCTTGCTTTAAAAGCATTCACAGATTTATAGCGGAAATGACAGGAACAGGATGTATTAACCGTATGACCCCAGCAGAATGAGTCTACACCCTTGATTGATTTAAAAGTTTATCTGTGTCCTCTGAATAGCCACAAAGGGTCAAGTCTTGGTCCTGCTCAAATCAATGAGAGCTTGACTAATGACTTTAATGGCTTCAGGAACAGAACCAAAGTTTTGAGCCAATACTCATAAGCAAATAACAAAGCAGAGCCTATAGCACGAACCACAGACAAACGAATCAGGCTAATTGGTGCAGTGCATCGAGTTTTCTTTCTAATCCTGTACTGCACCACTCACACACTAAGACAGCAGCTCTTTTTTGTTTAATTAAAAAGCCTTTCCCAGGCTTCCCAAACTGCATGGTCTGATCCTTCCAGAGATTCCTGCCTTTAAAAGTGGGGGGGAGTGAGGCAGAGGCACAGGCAGGACTGGGAAGACTCTGCCTTCTCATGCACGCTCTGTGGGAGGGGGCTTGGCTGACTGAGTCTTTAATATGAAAGCAAAGGACTCTGAGGTGGAAACTCTGCTGGACATCGAAGCTTGTACGTTCTTGAACTGCCAGGAGTGCTACCTGATGGTAGCACCAATATCACCAATACAGCTTTCCCAGACCCTCTTTGGATATCATCCAAGAGATGGGAAAGTTCAGCACATAGTAAGGAGGTGAGTATTCACTGAAACCAGTTTCCAATTTCTGTTCAGCGCTGTGAATCTTTGAGGCCTCTTAGCATCCTTTGTGGTCTCTCCTGTGCCTCCGTTAAAATTTCATTTCTTTCTTCTAGCCAGTTCTCTGCTTTAATACAGCATGTAAGATAGTGTCTTGCAGGGTAGTGACAAAAGACGATTTCAGCTCAGGAAGTCCAGTCTCCTTGCATTATAGCAAATGGAAAGAATTAGGATTCTCCAAATATTTACTTTAAGCTGAAAACACAGCCTAAATGCTGCAATTCATCCCCATAGCAAGGACCCAGGGATCTTAGGCTTTGCAGGGTTAGAACAGTTTCTGAGAACATGCCTCCCGCTTGTTGCTCATTGGCATTTCGAACAAGCTTTGATAATTTTCTTCACTGAGCATTACCTGAAATTTCCAATCGCATGTTCGTGTGATCATTTGCTTCCCATCAGGCTGTAGCCTTCATGTTTTCCGTGTGGCATCATTTTTCCTCTGTTTTCTACCACCTTTGTTTTTTGCTTTGCCCATCCCTTTTAGCTTCACAAGGTCTTCAGACACACGCTCCTGGGTGCACAGCACTTCCCCAGCGTGATCTATAACCATTACTGCCACTCCCTGGCTCCTGTTACCAAGCCAATTTTATATCCAATCGAGTATTTTACCATCAGCCCCATACTTGCTAACCTTATAAATTAATCTGTTATGTGGCACTGTATTGAGAGCCTTTTCAAGTCCAAGTAAATTATGTCTCCTTCTTCACCCCTGTCCACTCTCATTGTCACTTCCTCAGAGAAATGAATCAAGATTGTTAAGCATGACCTCCCTTTTGTAAATCCATGCTGACTATCTCTAACCAATCTATATTAGATTGATATTAAATCAGGACACAGACTCAAAGGGGGCCTGCTATATAAATGCAACCTAAGGTTGCTTTGGGTGGAGATGAGAGATGGGAATCGCTGATGCACTGAAGTTAACAGTACCAGGTCTGATGGTTTGCCAATAACTTATTAGTGGCCAGATCCCTCCCCGGGGTCACAACCAGAACTCCTCCAGAGAAAACAAAAGCTTTTATCTGCATTTGCCTAGCGTGTTTCTATTGCAGAAGTGAACGTGATCACTGAGGATGAAGAGAGAACTGGGCTCTGCTTTTATTCATCTATGATTAAGTCAAAATCACAAAGGCATTGCAAAAACATTTTCAACAGCATGTTGTCCCACAGCTTCCAGGAAGAGCTGCATCTGCATTACCTAAGGTGCACGTCAAAAGGCAGCATGGCCATTTGCTTCTTGTACAAGCACAGCCAAAGGATACCGGGAGTCTCCCACCTTGGCCAAGGTGCCGGAGAGCACAGGTGCTATGTCAGCTGCAACAATTTTCCCTATATCCCATTAAGACTCCTGGGATCTTGCTTCCCCTGAAGCACGTACCTCCTCTGGGCACGTCACTACTGACCGATGCCAGAGAAGCAACTTTTTCCATGGAGATTAACGGCAAGAGATGGGCTCAGAGACTGCAAGGTACAGCTGAGTGAATCACGCAACAACACAGCCCCTTCCTCGCTTGCTGGGGTATGAAGATGGCAGCCTGCACAAGCAGTGTGAAGAAAGAGGCTCTCAGCAGTGAATCCTGGCAGCAGTTTTAGGTATATTTTGATAGTCTTCCACCTCTGTGACTGGAAACATCTCCCTCAATGCTGTCAGCATAACTGACAACTCCTTAGTTTGAGTGGGGGGAACAATTTGATCCCAACAATCTGTCTTGAGCTTGTTTGACAACATATGCATCAAGCACATTGAGATCCAGAGGAGATCAAAGACATCCCTTGGGAAACTAACCTTTGGCCTCCTGCCTCGCAGCACACCCAAGGCGAACATAGGGAGCCTTCTAATCTACACCCTGCGGGCACTTATTGCTTATATGCTACATATACACTCTTGGTTCCCTTGCACCTTCAAATCAGGAATGCGGTAGTCTATGTATGAGAGAGATGTTGCTCTGGGAGAGTTCTGCCCAGGCAGTGCTGCTGCAGGACTTAGATATTCTGGCAAATGTCCACTGAAACAAAGGAAAGAGGCCCCCCCCAAATCAGTTTGGCTCGCTTTCAAGGCCTTGACCCTGTAACAGCCGGTACAGACATGCTCAGAAAAATAACTTGCAAAAACAGTAGGTCAGTACAGAGAAGCATAGCTTAAAGATAAGGGCTATAAGGGTATAAAGGAAAAGTTGGAGCATGTCTTCCCTGTTCGGCAGAAAAAATTGCTCACGTGCTTTATGATTAAAGAGTTCTGAAGAGGAAGTAAAACTATGATGTATTTCTTAGGCAAATAAAAAAAAGCAGAAAAGAAAAAAAACAAATCAAAGCAGTGTTCAAGTTGCTAGAGTTATCACATTGCTAGTTCCTGCAGCTAAAACATGTAGTCTTCTCATTGGCATAAAGATACATCACAGCTATATACAGTCCCACAGTCAAAGCAATATGGTTTAATATCAAGTGCATAATATGAAGTTATACATACAATCCAAGTTACCAAATATCTTTAAGGAATCGGCTATCGGGTAGGCATATATCCTAGAAAAGCCCATCAGCCAGCAAGTTATATACCATACCCTTCAAGCAGAAATTGTATAGATATTTTTCTGAACAAATCTGATCATGGGTGACAAATCAGATGATGGTAACCATCCTTTCTGACCGTAAGACCCCACTGAAACAGGGAACTTGCTGACACTAGTAAGAAACCTGCTCTGTAAGTGCGTAATTTGTAGAGTTAAGGATTAGACAAATTATGAACAATAAAAATGTGAAACAAAACCAGCAGCAAAATTATTTGTCATGACTATAAGTTTCTGCCTATGATTTCTAGCATATTTTTGTGAGCAAATAGTGAAGTTTTGTGAAGGATTGAAAGCATCTTTTAATTATTATGTTGGCTCCATGTTCTCCCGCAGCAGGTGAGTTGTACTTACAGGAATCAGTAGTGCACTTCAGAGAAAGGATCCATGGGAGGAGAGGGTGGGAACTGACATTTGAGATAGGAAATATCCTTTAACTTCAGCATTAAGTGTCTGCAGGGCATCTGCCTTCTCTGCCTCTTTGGTTCACGGCTTGAAGATCTCCATACGCTGAAACTGAACTGGCTCCCCACCGGGACTCACAGCAGCCGGACGGCTCGAGCACCGTGTGGCAGAGTCACAGCAGAGCAGCACGGGACACGGGACTTCACCACAGGCGTGCCTCGCTGGCAGCCATCACGCTCTGCATGCTGTCCCTCCTAGTGTCGGGGATATACTGACTCTGCTGGGTGCGGGCACAACACAGAACATCTAGAGACACTCGGTGCCATCTAAATAAAAATCAACTTGCTTAGAATATTAAAACTCATATGACTGGAAAGCACACCATGAAAACGTTTTTCCCAAACCCCACCTTCACCAGTGGCTCAATATCAGACTCAAGAAAAAGAATATAAAGCTCAAAAATTCTTCCACTGCGTTAGTAGCATGGTGCCGGGGTGTGCATCATCTCAAATACACATAACAAATATTTGTGGTGGTGCAATGAGACTCAGACTTTGTCACCTAGCTTTCATTTATTCCCATTGCTTAAATTTATCTTATGATACAGACAAGTTTTTTTTCAGATTAGATTAAATCACTACAATACCATAGACCTTTACCTAGACCTTCCTTCCTCTCTGTAACTGAGCCACTGCTGCAGATGGAAAGATGTCTCCCTGGAGTCCACACAGCCCCCTTAAAAGTGGGAAATCCCAAATGCCTTCTTTGAGAGATTCTTGCTTTGGCTTAAAATCTTCTCCCCTGTTATTTTGACCAGGTCCAAAAGAAGAAAAAATGTTGGAGAGAGTGATAAGTAAATGGACCTAAGAAAACAGCCACTTCTAATGAACTAGCAATGTGTAGAGATAGTACTTAGTAGTGTTACTTAGTAATGATACTGCCACAATTAGTAGTACTAGTTGCCTTAGCATCAGTAGTAGTGGTGCTGTACTGTAGTCATAGTACTATCGCATCTACTGTAGCATAGTAATGATAGTACTGGAGATTAAATAGTTGAGGTGCTATCAAGATAAGCTCAAAGTACTGCTGGATTTTCGTGTGCTTATGAAAATGTGCTGAACTGGGAATGTTTACAGCCAACTTTGTTGATCCTGTGCTTGCTTCTACCCTTTTCGGTCATTGACAGACTCATTTTTTCATTTGTGTCCAAGATTAACACTGTCAGTAGGCAATTTGGAGGCTTCATTTTGGAATATTATTTGTCTCTTGACCTTGTAATCCTATCATTTAATAACTGCATATGACACCAGCATTTAATACTTTGCTTAGGCTGACAGATAAAATTCAAGGCACAAATCAGTAACTGTCCAAGGACCTGATCACCATGAAGGTGTCCTGCCTTTTTACGCCATGCCCAGACTAATACTGCCTAAAGAAATCTGCTTCAGCAATTAGGAGTGGTTCATCATGGTGGGTCACTGGCTCCTTCTGTGATTTGCTACAGTGGGAACTTGGAAACCTTGTAAGGGACATGCAAGTAGCTTTCCTTTAGTTGTCTAAAATGGCTGGTAAATGCTGTGATGTTTTAAGTAAATAACATTTCTTTGATGATATGAGTGGGTTTGGGGGCATGCAAGACAATCCTCTGCTCCATACTATAAGAAGATGTTACGGACCAGGGCTCAAAAAGCACCAAAATGCTCATCACTATCTTAGTACAGTTAGTTTTAGTAATAATTATTATTATTAATAATAATAATGTTATTAATAATAGAATTTTTAAACAGGCTTATTCATAAATATTCGTTAGAAATGAAATCTGATTAGATCTTCATACACATCCCATCTGTATACCTGACAGCCCTCTGCTGAGAAATAAAGGTGAGTGGCACGTGCTCAGTGAAGCTGACCCTTACAGTGAAATGGTTTATGAGAAATGACGCTATATGATGAGAATACAAAACTTGATAATAGGTTTATTTATTGATTGAAAATAAAATTCATGAACTGTGAAGCTGAAAACTGCACCGGAGGGAGTTGGTCCAAGAGGACATTGCACGGAGGGGAGAGAGAGACACACACAGAAAGAGAGAGAGGGAGAAAGAGCGCGTGTGTGCGTGTGTGTTGTGTGTATTACATGTAAACTAAGTTAAAGGTTGCCTAAAGGCTTCTGATTCCACAAGCAGAGCCTCTGAGGATAGGATCTGAAAGCCTTTAATGCTACTAAGGCTTTGTCAGTAAGATATTTGCATATTTTGCCTACAAACCCAAACTGCTGTATTAATTCATTTTTATTTACCTTTCTGCTGCTTCCAAAAGGAACCTCGCAGGAAGCCATTAATGACACAGCTTCATAAGAGATAATTTTCAGAGAGGTTTTGCAGGTAGTGACTGAAGGGGGAAAAAATGTGTGTCAAATTTGGGTTATTAACAACATAATCCTTAAACAGACGGTATCTCAAAGACTAATTCATCTTCAAATTTGACTGTAAAAACTGCATGATCCTTCTCTCTGTGTGCATGTGAATTTATATTGCATGTCTTTTTTTCTTCATGTTTACTAGAAAGGGAAGCGGGGGAGTGTTGAAGCACTGGGCTGGAGGCTGGAAAACACAATCTCGTCTTCATGCTATCGCCCCTTCCATTCAAATCCGGGTCCCTTTCTCCACAGTCCACCAGCAAAACTGCCAGGCAAACAGCTTTCTCTCGCAGCCCATGTGCAAAGCCATCGGGCAGCACCAGAGCCCATTTCCAACAGTGGCTGCCTGGGGAGGACCATTTGGGCAGGTTGGGCTGGTGGGGAGCTCTCTGCAGGACACCTCCTGGTCCTCAGCAAGTGACAGCTCAAAGGCTTTGTTCGCTCGGGGCGCGTTTGGTGTCTCTGGCATCACGCGTGGGGAATCTGAACTCCCACAAGGACTCACTGCAAGCCAAACCATGCTGGTATCAAAGACCGCCCAGGTTCCCCCACAGAGAATCGGACCTGGCGGCCCTGATTTGTCCGTGACTCACAGCAGTAGGCACTGGGGACAAGACTGCTGTATTTTGTTATAACTTAAATAATACTTTTAGTTGAGTTCAGTGCCAGTTTCTCAGTAGGCAAACCTTTGGGCAAACCGAATGAGAAGCAATTGCTCTGAAATCTGTGACCTTCTGCAAGAAAGCGGGAGTCCCATTTAATGCAATTTTAACAGCATGATTTGTTAATCACAATACGGCAAAAGTGGTCTCAACCTTTTCCCCACTTAAGCAAAAAGTACCAAAACCTTTGTGCCTTCCCACACTGAGAGAAGTAAAATCCCTTTTTCTCATGTGAATTTATAATACTGAGTACAAGCTTCTTTTAAACTTTCCTGTTGTTGGAGGTACATTTTCCCTCGCTTTACTCACATCCTTTTAAGATATATAATTTATTAGAGGTTTCCTCTTCCTTCCTGTACTTTTCTGCTCTGGATGCTCTATTTATAGTCTTTGTAGTGTCAAAATTATCTCTGAGGGAAAACACAGACAGTCATATACGCAGGCAACGTAAATGGGCTCTGCCCATTCCACTGCCCAGTCCGGCACCTTTGTGACACATTCGTCCTTTAAACAGAGGAACCATTTCTCCTAATCTATCTGCATACTAATTTGTCTACATTTAACATATGTTTAATCATTTTATCAACATCTAATTTATCTCCATGCAGTAGCCCTTGTTTCCTCACGTGTGCTGCACAGACCTGGTCTCCCATAGCATCCCCTGTTGGGCTGACACGGACATTGTGTCCCTGTGCACCGGAGTGTGCCGTGTCCTGGTTGTGACCCATCAATGGCTCTCAGAGCTGAAACGAAAGATTATATATGTGAACCATACGAGGTGCCAGGCACCCAGGCCCCACTGCCCTGGAGGCTGGGTGGAGAGCGGGGGGAAGCAGCACGTTCATTACACGACTGCCATCCTTCCACCACCTCCTTGGTGAAGCCAGTGAGATTTTGTGCAACTGGGAGTCTCCTTAGGGGGGACAAGGAGGAAAGAGTGCCCCTGCTGCTGCCCTGGCACCTCCATCCCCTGCTCCCCAGTTGCACCAAACTGGGTCTGCACCCAGACTGTCATTTTTGTTCAGGAAAAGACTTGACCCATATTGTCCTGGAGGAAGACAAAATACCTCTATTCCTCGCTAAGCAGTTCTTCCCCTGAGCAATCCCACTGAAACCCATAGCGCTCCTCCAGCCCAGCCCTGCGCTGCTGCACCAGTGGTTCAAAGCCAGACCCCACCGCAGTAATGGACACCTGGAGTCCATTACAAGACCCCTTCTTCCTCTGATTGATAGATGAGCAGCCAAAATGTGCTCCAACGAGAGCCCCAGGGGCCCACCAGCCCCCGGCCGTGCGGGCAGGGGCGAGCAGGGAGGCGTACGGGGAGGGGACAGATGGCAACGGCAGCAATGACAAATTGCAAGCAGAAAAGCCTCAGTTTCTACTTGCGTGGTACCCACGGTTTAGGAAGGTTTTTGTGGCTCTGTACTGAAAGGCTACAGTGCATTGTGGTTATGTTTGTTCTTTGCAGGTGCAGGTTTGTTTTCCTTTTTTTGTCCCACACGAACCAAGGAAACGTTGCATCTGGAAAACTGCAAGGTCGGCTCATGCTGGTAGCTGTTGCTGGAGAAGCAACCCTGTGACACCATTAACCAGGCCACAGCCACAGCTAATTAGTAGCAAACCCCGCAGATGTTTCTTAGATCATGACACAGAGCGGTAATGGAGAAAGTAAGAAAAAGAGAGTTCTGGGTGGGGGACTTCAAGCTGGGACATTTTCTAAAGCAATTAATACGGAGGAATGAAAAAACAGAAAGCTCAGGAACGTAAGAATGTCGGCCATTTCTTCCTCCAAATACAAGTGCTTGAGATGTCTTCAAAAACTGGCAGCAGCTCTGTGTGCTCACATCTTTTCCCGCTGTGTGCTGTCCCAGGGATGTGCCAGGGGAAGGTGCCACAGTGGGGAAATCGAGTGTGTGGAAAGGGGACACTCCAATGCACACGTCTTCACTGAGCGTGCACGGGTAGCGTGCGGAAAGGGTTCTTCGTGCTGGTGTTCATTCCGTGTAATTCTAATATGACAATTATTTTATAATCCTTTAATATATTTTTAACGAATTCAAAGTTCAGGGCTGACAGTCAATTAGCCATATAGCTTAATTATTTAAATGCTTAAGCCTTTTCTAACATACCAAATAAGGGGAAGTTAGGTATTTCAGCTTTAATGCCCCATGATAATTTTTCCCCTTCCTTCAAAAATGGCTGCAAAACAAACAAATGAATAAAGCTAAATGTTCAGGACCAGAAACCGTATCTCCTCAGAGGACATTACCAAGGTTTAACCCTCACTTGCAGGTTTGTAAAAGGAGCAAACCCGCAGAGAGCGACACAAGGGGACTTGTGCAGGGCTGAGCTCGGAGGGCACACACACGGCGTGCCCCCACGGCCCCCCCACTGCCTGGGGGATTCAGGAGGTTCACCTGGTATTTGGTCATCTATTTTGCTCCCCAAAATGTGCACGCACTGCTCAACGAAGCGTGCTTGAGGTTTTGGGGGTTTTGTTTTCTTTCTGGTTTTGTCAAAGGGATACAGCACAGTATTCACTAGAGATGCCACACCTCCAGTGCAGGCACTGTTGAGCCCATATGCAAAAGCAGGGACAACTAGAAAGCTTCCTGGTCCTTGTAAAGTTTCAATAAAAATACAATGGTTCTAAATAGATGTTAAATATCTTGTTTAAAACTGCTTTTTGTCAATGGACAGTATTTCAGTTGAAGTCAAAGAAAGTTGTCCGGTACCTCCTTTGCATTTCATTTTAACGTGGTTTTATGACACTTTCTGTTTATGTTTCTATCATGTCTTCAGTAAGAAAAAGAATTTAATAGAGAGGAAAAAAAGTATATATTCTGCTTACAAATATAGGTGTGACAGATATACAGCAGACATAACCATGTACAAACAACTGTGTCATAAAGATTTGGCCTCTTCCACCTTCAAAACCTCACCTGAAAATTAAGAAAACCTAATTTTTCTACAATGATTTCCAAAATAATTACTTCATCTGCTAGTGAGTTTATTATATCAAAATGTCTGTGTTAATTATTTTTTAAAGGAGTAGTAGTAAAAACAAGAAGCAGAAGAATCATATGCAAATGTGATGTCTAAAGAGCATCATCATATAGCAAAGGAATTAGCTATTCATAAATGGTTGAGTTAAACTTACTCGGTATAATAAAGTGAAATATAAGCCATTTCAGGGAAGTTCCCCAGCTCCTGATAAGACATTTGAAATAGATCTGATATCCTAATTATAATCTTTTCCCTCTGGGTAACAATGCTAGGTGTTATTCAGGTTAACATCCCCCTTTACATTTATTTTCTTTCTCTTTATAATGTGAAAAAGTAAAATTGAAATGTATTCATACTCACACTTGTTAGAGCTTTGGAAGTTACGCGGCAAGATTTTTGGAGACCTTTTCTCCCGTCAGGTTTCACTAACACATACATTTGCCAATTCCCTTCTAGTGGTTCCTTTCGGGAGATCAGTTGCATTAATTTAACTCCTCTACTGTGATTTGTAGTTAACAGCGACTAAACCTGCGATAAAAGGAGCTTGGTGACTGCTTCTGCCTTTTGCCATCATTTGCTTGGTCTGAAGATAACGGTGGCAACACTGACAACGTTTAAAAAAAAAAAAAAAAAAGGAGTACTTCAGGCTTTCATTCTAAGAAACAAAAGGCAATTATCCAAAGACAAAGAGAAAGGGAGAGGTTGTTGAAAGCAAGCTAAGAAGCGGGTGTCTGCTGAGAAAAGAAGTCAGCTTTGAAAAAGCATCTTATTGACCTAAATCTTTCCTGTTGGGCTCCTATTCCAGGTGTTCAGCTTATGGATGTGGTCAACCCAGCACTGCACTGCCACCGCTATCTGAGGGCCCACCGTGACTATCAGCTCTCCAGGCTCCTGCACCACCCACCGAAGGACAAGGACCGGTCAGCTGGTGGTTTTGCTGATGCCGGCAGCCACACTGCATGGGAGGCAGAGCGAGCACCCCCGGTGTGTGCTGGGATTTAAAAATGCATGTCCAGAGCTGGGATCTGTGTGTGTGTGCGTGTGTGTGCGCACAAGTCTCTATATCCCTCACTTTGGCACTGCTGCTTCATGCCCCGAGCGGCTCTGGGGAGCCCTGTCCCCATGGGAGAGGCACCTCTCAAGAATAATGTGGTGTGCCTCACAATATAAATAATGAAGCAGCACCTCAGTCTTGTCTCCACAAAAAATAATACCTTTTTTTTTCTTTTTATTTTAATCTAGGCCTTCTACACAACCTGGAAACAAAGGGCGTTATTCAGCTTCTGCGTGGTGAAGAAAAACTTGTGGCTAAATTACAGAGCACTTAGTAATTTGGCTGAAAATCTAAACACCTTAGCACACACGTAAGTGCCATTAAAAACCATATAAATTTGCAGATGATTTCAAAAGCGTCAAAGTCACTCAGGAGGGGCTGTGCTGGAAATGACAGGGGTGGGCTGGGGTGTTGCTCAGCCAGTGGTCAGGGCCTGGGGGTGCTCACTGGGGGTCCCCTGTGGGACCGCTTGCTCTGCTCACACATAAGGTTGCAGAGGGAAGGATACGCTGTGTCCTGACGAGACAGGGGATTGTGTTGGAGCCAGCCTGAACAGTCCCATACACCCTGAAGACCCTTCGTATCTGTCCATCCACCCCCTTCAGCTCCAGAAGAAGCTGAAAGAGGCATTTAATACACCCCGTGACTGCAAGGAGATGGGTGCTAGTACAATTGTTTAACACCATGAGAAGTAAAATGCATCTCAAAAGGAAAAATATAGCAAAACAAAGCAAAAAAGAATCTTTTTATAAATACATCAGGGTGTCTCAGATTCATCACTGTGATCTATAAATCATGAGCCATTGCCTAACACAGCTTGTACCACTTGGTGGCAACACTTCCATGTTTGATTTATTGAACCTTTCTTGTAATCTTTCTTCTCATACTTGAAAGGACAAGTGTAGGCCCTGATTTGTGCAGTTAATTACTGCAGAGAATAAAAATAAAAGTTTTGAATGGCTTTGCTACTGTTTTCTGTCCAGAATCATATTAAATAATTTACAAGAGAATGTTGCTTTAGGTTCTAATAGGAAACTATCGCATGCCACAGAGCCATCACTGAGCGGCCTTGTACAGCAAGCTTATCTTCAACACTGTCAGAAAACAATTTCTTCCACTGTGCAACCAGAACCATGAAAGGAAGTGTTGACCAGCTGTTCCCAGTGCGTCAGGTTCTCTGGAAAGACAGGGTAGATGTCTAAAACTGGGCAAGGGTCTCCATTGCAGCTGTGTTTTAAGACTGCGGGTATGCATCCGAACGGCATTCAAACTGACAGTCCTGAAAGCTGCAGTCTTGTGTCATGCCCAAACAACAGCTGGGCCATGTTTATTTCTTGCAACTTAAGTTTGACCTGCAAGACTCGTTCTTTAAGCAAAGATCACTCCATGTCCCTGCCTGCTTACTTCTGGGTCCCCCACTAAACCTGCCAAGTAATGTCATTAATGTCAATAATTCCCAGAATTGCAAGGTGTGCAAGAGAAAACTCATTTACTACAAGAGAAAGAGGAAGAGCCAGCAAACTCATCGGCATTGGGCCTGTACATCCTGTCTGTGGCAGCCAGTTCTGCCACATGTCAGACAGTAACATGCCACCCCAAGGCTATCAAGGCGCACGCAGGATAGCTCTGGGAACAGCTCAGGGGTGATACCAAAAATGGGGATGCTTCTGGGTCTCTGTTCACTGCCATGAGCAGATTCTGGGTAGCAAAGCAGTTCACAGACAGTGCAGGTGAGGTCCATGCGCTGCAATAGCCTGCAGGAATGCTCTCCAGCCCAGCTCACCATAGCCTCCAGCAGCACGGCGACGATGCAAAAGGCAGAGCAACAAATCTAATAGCCCAAAGTCCTTGAGATCAGCAGCTGACACAGCAAATGGAGACATCGTTTGAGTCTTACGACCACAGGGGGAAAGTCTCCTAGATACTCCCTTGCCCTTTGTGCCTGCTGCAGGGGGTGGTGTGGGTCAGGGTGCTGGCATGGGTGCCCTGTCTGGAGGGGATGGCAGTGGGGTCCATCTCCTCCAAAGTGCTGAGCCAGCTTGGACAGGATGTGCCATCTGCAGAGGCTAGGCAAGCCCCCACTGCCTCCAAAATGGCCTCGTCTACGTCTTCTGGCCATGATTTGCTGACAAGGGGAGTGAAAGGAAGCTGAGACTCCAACAATTTTCATGTGCTCCCTGGGCACAGTCGCAGAGACTAAGCAAAGGAAATACACTAACAATAAGGGGGGAAATGTTTGGCTTATGATATTAAAGTATTTATCGCAGCAAGGTCCAAACCTTATATAAAATTTTGATGGACTGCCAGTTTTAAAAGTGAAATAAAAGTTTGCAAGAGCTACCCATGGTATTTAATATTAATAATAAACACATCTAGGCTCAAGTACTGGTATTCCAAGTGCTTGAATTTACGATCACATTGGTTAACTCAAGTTCTTTGAGATGTGTTGAAAGAATTAACGACTCAACTGAGAATTTGCTTACAATATATTCGGAAATCGACACAGCTTTGCAAAGGGGAGAAAATGTTCAATGGAGGTCACAAATGCTGGCTTTCGGACGGATACACGTACGTTCTCTTTAACCAGGACATGAACTGGGGGAGGGAGCAAAGATTCCTGCCTTCAAAACCCTATATGCTCCCAAAGGATAACTTCTGATATCCCACTGTATATTTCTTCATCATTCCCCTTCCCGCCCCCCCTCCCCCAGTATTATTTCCATTTATAATGAATTATTGAAGATGACCTATAATTCAACATTTCCTAGAAAACAGAGAGCCCAAACAGCTGCATGGCTCCTCTGAATAGGAGGGAAAGGAGGATGTGATCTAGTCTCAGCTCTACCTGGAGGCTAGATCCAAAGGGGCATCAGGCTCAAAATTGCGATTCCTGAATTTTAGACAAGAAGACGAGGAGGAGACTCCACCACCTTAGGCCCTAGATCAAAAGGTCTGGGCATCACATCACGGGATAAGTGTAACCTGCATGAAGTATTAAACAGGGAGGGGGTACAAAAGGATTTACTGCCACCTTGTTGCTGTGGAAAACGTGAGTTCAGGTCTTTGCTGCATGAGGAAATGAGCACTGTTGCTCAGCACAGAGCAGTGCCAGGCTGCAATGTTATCCTGGGGTATGTGATCACCATGCTCGACCTACTGCATGGTGCATGCAGCATGAGTACCTCCAAGTGTATCGGCCCAGAAAGAAGAGGTCAGGGGAGGACAACTGCTTATGGCAGTGTCAGGCTGAATTTCACTTCTTGGGAAGGGCAGCCCTGGCCTAGACCCACACCAATGAGTGTTAGTGGTCCCCATAACCATACACTGCAATAGGACAACCCCAAACCTCTCCACTTCCATGGAGTATCTTGACCACTTAGGCTCCAAAAAATCACACTTACTTACATTACCATGACACAGGACATGTCATCTAGTCGCGTCAGTCCCTACTCACTGCTCCAAGAAAAAAAATCACTTCTACATGTATCACTTCTGGCAGACATTTCTCCAACCACATCTCTGGTAATGGCGTCTCCACAACTTATTCAGGCACTCCAGTGGTTCAGTGGCCCAGCCAGAAAAAAGCTCTAACTAATAGATAACTGGCAACTTTCTTGCTGCCATTTTGTCTCATTGTTTGTGTGTTATCCATCATATGTATAGAGAACTACTTCCTTACTCTTTGCAATAACCTTTCCTGAATTTTAAGACTCTTATTGTGCTTTAGCTTCCTCTTTCACTCCTTTCCCCACTCTCCTTATCTCTGGAAGAGACAATCCCAGGTCTTTTAGCCTGTCCTCACAGGTCATGTTTTCCAGGTCTCTGATCACGCTCATTTTTTCCAGTGGTCTGATAGGAGAACATTTTTTTCCACATCTTTCTTAAAGACATTTGAGCCACAATAGCCCAGTTCAGATAAATTTCCTCTTGAATCCATAAAAATGTATCTATTCCCTTGGAAATGGAACAGCTTCAATGGGTTGACCAGAAAGGTCACACTCCCTCACCACAAGGACACACACTGTATAGCCCAATACCCAGGATCTTCTCCTGGTGGGTGAACAAAGCCACCTGGGGTGGCTCCTTGGGTAAGCCTTCAGCATCCTGCCTCTGTGCTAGAGAAGGGCATAGGGGCAGCTCCCTTCCCTGCCATGGCCCACGTGGGACCCAGGCCCAGAAGAATCATGTCTGCTCAGCACTGTCAAGACTGAGGCAGCTTTTGACCAATTAGAAGGCAATCTGCTGGTGCTCTGAGAACTTTGCTAAAATAAATGTAAACGACTGATGGTAGGCAGGAGGTTAGGTCTCTGGCATGCAGCGTAGCACTTGAGCACCCAGGGCCATATGTATGCCAATTAGTTATTACAGTTTAATGAGCTGCGCTGCTCAACTGATGGTGGCTCATTGTCCTCCATCTTCCTGGCCCTGGGAGGGATTCACACCCCAAACACTTTGTTCATGCAGTTGCACCATGAAGCACATCACCAGCTTGTCTCTAGCCCTTTCATGTCCATACATTGGGATCACAACACAGGGAACTAAAAATAAAGTAATCAGCCTTTCCCAAAACAAGGAAAGATATTGCAGGTAAGGATCAACAGTGGAAGCTAGGTAGAAGGGGAAATAAAACATTTGAAGAAAGAGAAATCAAAACAATTTTCTGTATTGACACTTGTTTTTAAGCTAAAGACATAATTATCCTCCTGCAAGCCTTGGCTACAGAGAAAAACATCTTGTTGGGAACTAATTAAAGAATTAGCCAGTGTTTAGCTTCTCATAGATAAAGGAGCATAAGCTTTGAAACAGAAGTGTTTGCAGTGAGCTTTTGAAAACTCTCTGAAGACAGCAGAGCTTAAGTCTGTTAAGCCTCTTCCTTCGCCTATTAAATGTCTGTTCAGGCATCTTTTTTTCCTTTCTTTCTTTTTCCTTTTTGTAAGAGAAGCCCCTGGTACCTCTTAACAGGCACTTTCTCCCTTGCTTGGAGCATGGGATGATGTGCTACCATACCTCGCAGTGATGAACACAGGGCATCCACTGTGTCCCACTATAAAGGTGGGACAAGTGTCAAAGCTGGCATGAAGTACAGTGTTTAGTAAATAAATAGCAACCCACTGTCACTGCATGCCACAACATCACTCCAAGGTTATGCTCTGACAAGGCCTTTTCCAGGCACAGCCACCTTGCCTGGCTCATCCGGATTGGCACCGTGTCCCTGGCAGAGACAACCTCTGGGTGCTGTAGGGGATGTCCAGTCCCTTTAAAGAAGCTGACTAACTTCTTGGTCATGTGTGGAGCAACTTTCATCCAAGTTTCCCTACCTATGACCCCTTTTTACCTTGCTGGGATATCTTTTATCAGTGAAAACTGAAACTTTGCTTATGCAGCTGGAGAAGTTGAATATTTTGCAGCCCAGTTCCAGCTACTGGTACTTTTCCGACTAGCCTGCTGGGCAGCTGGTGAACTTGTCTGTATCATCTCCTATGCTCCACTTATGTGCCAGAGAATGCTGGTACTTAAAATATGTAGATCCACAAGGAGATCCCGAAATCCCTCTGCCAATTATCCCCTAACCTAACACTGCGAGAACCTTTATTTTCCAAGTACTTACTTCAGGCATTGGATCTGTGCTTCTCCCAGTGCCTCTGCTGCCTATGTCTTGGCAGGGTCCAGCAGCTGGCAGCTGACTTGAGCCCCTGAGATCATCTGGGCCCCACTGCCTAGGTGGTCCTCCTTTTGAGGGAGATGGACCACCCACCTGCAACCCGCAGGAACCCTCAGTGCAGCCTCAGCTACACACTCAAGGGTCCTACCAAACGCAGCGACAGCCGCTGCACTGAGTTTGAAGCAGCAGTGACATTGCCACTTTATCCTCTTTGTATATAATCTTTTTGTATAAAAACTTTCTGCTCTCTGTAGCCACTGAGAGTGCTTAAATCCAACATGTGAGCTCTAATTCTCCCCTTGCTTTAAGGATCCAGTTTCTTTCCCTGCCAGAAAAATGCCATTAAACCTTCTTTTCTTGCTTTTCTAGAAGTGTTATGGATTCAAGTTTAAGAAGAAAACCAAGCCTTGATTAGTTTCTCTTTTGTTTCACATGCATACAACATATATTGAAACAGGAAGATATTTCCAACATAAAATGTGATTTTCTCTGTCTTTGGGGAAAAAAAATAGCAGCATTTTCTTCACTTTATTGGGGTACCAGCAGTCACCGAGGAGGAAAGCAGGCGTTTCCCATGGGTGATCAGGGGACTTTACAGCACTGCTACAGGGAAATATGCCCTCTTGGATGCTTTGCATGTGGTTAGAAATAACATGATTGGCAGGTTGATCGAGCCTAACTTTTTGGCCAAATGTCAATCTTTCTTTTTTCTTTTTCTTTTCTTTTTCTTTTTTCTTTTTTCCTTTTCCTTTTCCTTTTCCATTTCCTTTTCCTTTTCCTTTTCCTTTCCTTTTCTCTTTCTCTTTCTCTTTCTCTTTCTCTTTTTCTTTTTTTCTTTTTCTTTTTCTTTTTCTTTTTCTTTTTCTTTTTCTTTTTCTTTTTCTTTTTCTTTTTCTTTTTCTTTTTCTTTTTCTTTTTCTTTTTCTCTTTTCCTTTTCCTTTTCCTTTTCCTTTTCCTTTTCCTTTTCCTTTTTCCTTTTTCCTTTTTCCTTTTTCCTTTCAGATTAAATATGGAACTGTTATGCAGTTTTCCTGGATTTCAGAAGTTGTTATGTTTGTTTTCAGGTTTCCATGCTAATGATCCTTTCTTATCTCTGCCATTAGGTCTGACCAACACCTTGGCCATAGGCGCAGAAGGCCCCTCCAGCCCCTGAGGTCTCAGAGTAGCAGGGATGGTCATGCAGGACACTGTCTGAGGCTGCTGAAGCTCATCCCAGGGCAATCACCTCATCAGGACGGCACATGGGTGCTCATCCCCAACAGCTTAGCAGCTGGTGGTGAGGGGGTGGGTGGCAACTGGTAGGTGGGCAAAGGCCTTGAGTCCCAGGTAAGAGCATTATGCTCTTTGGGAATATGATTTTGGAGATGTATTTTTCAGAGCTCTCAGGTCCATCACAGGCAGCCTCTGTGAAACAGCTCCAGGCTGAGCTTTGCCCCACAGAGGCATTTGATGAGAGATGAGACGTACCCAAGTTAGTCAAATCCAGAGATGGCAGCAGTGCGATAACAGCGATAGCCCCGATTTTATTTCCCGCCTTGCATTCTCCTGACTGACATGCAGTAATGCCACACTGCAAAACAGCTGGCAGAGGACCAGGCAGGAGGGCTGGGGACTGCTGTGGTTTGCTACAGTGCTGCAGACCAGCCTAAGCCTGCTCCCTCCTGAGAAGGGTGCTAGTAAATATTTTAGTTATATCATGAGCAGATGCTATAAGTCTATGTTTTTCTAACTGCCTCTCCTTCAGTTTACTTAAGAGGAAAAAAAAAAAAGACAACTTCAAAGATGCACCTTTCAGGAACAGTAAATATTTTAACTATAGCTTCATTCCCATGTCAATCTTGGCAAAGGGAATGAGTCCCTTCTGTACACTGACAAATGCAACATATCTTTTCTCTGGTAACAGTAGTGAGGGAAGGAGCCTGGGAGGTTAGCTGAGCCATAACAAAGGCTTGATGGTAAAATTACTGCTGTCTAAATTATGCCACTTTCAAAAGATGCGCTAGGTGTTTCATTTTGCAGACCTTTTAGGAAAAGGAACTGGTTTATATTACAAACATTAGCTGGTAGCAGAGGAGCGACTTTCAGTTTTCTCAATTTAATTCCCCCTGGAAATCAAGCTTCCCTCTGGCTGCACAGGGAACCAAACACACACACACACACAC
Source organism: Ibidorhyncha struthersii (assembly GCA_013398815.1). Classification (NCBI taxonomy): domain Eukaryota; kingdom Metazoa; phylum Chordata; class Aves; order Charadriiformes; family Charadriidae; genus Ibidorhyncha; species Ibidorhyncha struthersii. Next base: position 645,893 of record VZSZ01004110.1, read on the forward strand.
ACACACACACTTATGCACACACACGCGTGTGGAGACCTGCAGAGCCTCGGCTGCTTTTATTTTCCCACTTCCCACAGGCAGCAGCTGCTGAGTCTCTGTTGCAGCGCCGCAGAGATGTACCTGGATTCTCGTACCGGTATCAGAGCAAGTGAGCAGAAACAGTGACAGTAATGTCATCTTTCATAAACTTTAATACCTCCACATCCTCTGCCAGGGAAGGGACAACCCAGCCTGAAGAGCAGCGGTGGCCGGCCTCAGCGTGGGTCCCTGCGGTGGCGTGTGTGGTTGGTAGCTGAGGCTCGGCTTCAAAAGCAGCTTTTCTCCGCCATGAACACAGAGTTCATCACTACAGCTGTCCCAGCCGGGGCAGCAGCCACGGTGGTGGCAGCAGAGCTACGGGGACAGCCTCGCTCTGCAGAAAGGAAGTGAAAACAAAATTGGGACGAAAAAAGCCGTTTGTCGTAAGATGGGACATGAGTTACAGACGGGGTGGCCAGCGGGGACTGGGTGGCCATGTGGTTCACCCCGTGAGGGGTGGCAAGTCTGTCTCAACAGCCAGATACCCTGAGGAGTCTTTTGTCTCACCCAGTCTTCTGCAAAGCTCACCAGCATCAGCGATGCTATCAGCACCCCATGTAGCCGGGTCCGGGATGTGCCTGTGCCCACAGCTGAGCAAGGCGCTTGGGCAAACTCCTGGGAGATGTGCGAATGACTGCTCTGTGCCAAGGGGGGGCGGGGAACGAGATCCCGCTCCTCCCGGCTCCAGCTGCAAGGGCTGCTGTGGAAGGGGAAGCAGCCCCCATTGGTTCCCATATGAACCACCATCCTAAATTTTTTTAAAACCTTTTTTCACTGCTTCCATGCACTGGAGGGATTTGAATCTTTAAGTGCTCGCAAGATGCAGGCATTACAGTGCTGGGTGCTCCAGCGCCCACAGGCTGCGTCCGCAGTTCCCAGAGCAGTTCCCTCCCTAACACCCACACCTAAGGGATGGGCACTTGTGAATGCCACATTGGCCAGCAGCCTAGGCATGCAGATACCTCAGCCAGGCCACCACTAATGCTGAAGATGGGGCAAAATGCTCCTTTTTGCACAATTCCAGCTCAATCTGCAGTTCTCAGAGAGGCGCTGCTCCAAAACTGAGATTCATTTCTTGCCAGGGCAGGGGTTTTACTGCTGTGCTGCTGGCTTAACCCTCACACAGCTCCCATACCTACCTCTGTAACGCTGTGTTCTGAGAGAGAAGCCTGGATGGAGGATGAGGCCACCGCCTTCTGCGCAGCATCCTGAGGGAAGCTGTGAATTCAATCCCCTCTATCAGAAGCAAAGGCAAAGCCTGCGGAGGGCGGTCATGGCTCCGTGTTTCAACCCCTAAATGCATATATGCTTGGGCTCCCGCTCTCAGCTTTCTGCATCAGACTCCCCAGCTGGTCCCTGGGATCTTCCACATCAGCAGGATGATGTGACTGGTCATGCCACGTGCTGGCAGATGGCAGCTCAGTTCCCAGGGTGCTGGGCAAACTCGTCCATCACACTCTGGAGCCGGCACCACTGCCCTGTAGTCAATTCTTGTGCTAGCCCAGGTCTGCTCTCACCTATTGCTGTCATGGGTCCTGTTAATAGATAAGCATAACAAAACCAACTTGCCACAGCACCACCACCAGCTCTGTAGGGCAAAGGGGGCTTCAGATAGCTTTGCTCACCTCTTCTGTCCCTTCTGCTGCTTCTTTGCTAAATTGGATGACAATTTGTCAGTTGAGAAATCTTGTGCGCTGCATACAGCATTATGGTGTTTGAAAGATCATGCAGCAGCAATGCTTCATGGATCATGGGACATCAGGGACCAGGAAAATGCTCTAAGTCCACAGTTCTGGAAGTTACTAAATAGTAACAGCTGTATCAGAGAGGCAAGGCTTCTAAGAGGAGATAGTATTTTTTTATTAATCAGACTGACACAGTTGGGGAAAAAAGGGGCACATACAGGCACAGAAACCCTTCTGTTTAAATGCACCGGCTGTGCTGTTTGGAGATCTCTTTCCCCCTAAGTGCTCTAGTTTAAACCTCCATTCTGATTTTGCCACTCTGAGGTGTTTTAGCACAAGACGCTCAATAGCTATGAGCTGAGAAAATATCAAAATTAAATGAACTAAGAACAACTGCGTGTATTCACAAGTGATCTTCAGCGCTCTGTTAGCTTGGACTACAAGGTCTTCTTTCCATGCTTCTCACCAGCTACCCATACAGACTTTAAAGAGGCAGCCGGATGAAGAACTCTTCCCCAAAGCTTTGGGACTAGGCAGCCACACTCTGACTCCCCTCCTACTAAATCAGTCTCCAGGGTGTTGGCTAATACTGGGGACCACAAACTGCCTCTAGCTGGAAGATTTACCACTGTGGGTGTCCAGCAAAGGAGCAGACCTGCACACTGGCACTGACCAGGTTTGTCACCACATGAGAATTGCTCTTGACTACGGTTGGCCTAGTGTAGTTGGTTTAGCATCTCCAGCATTGTTTAAAATAAGAACACATGCAGATGAAATTATCCCCTTTCCACATTTAAGAAAAAAAAATTATATCTGCGCTTTGTGAAAGAGGGTGGGTTTTACCAACTCTCTGAAGTGGAAGTATTCCACAGAGACAAAATTATGTGGGAAAAGGGAATCAATTTTTACTAACCTCTCTTCCACTGTCATGCTACTTTGTAATTTTCAGTGCAAACTCTGTTTTCAGACACACTCTCAAGAGTCATGGGAATTGTCAGTGCAAGTATATTTAGCCATATCCCTTTGGGTAGGTGGGGGAGGAAAGAGACCCCTAAATAGCTATAAGAAAACAATTGCAGCAAGCATATTTGCTTAGAGAAAGTTTAGTCAGAGTTCAGAGAAAAGACAAGTCTTTGGCAGCTGGATGGCCAATGGCCAGCTTCTTCTCAAGCTGTCCCTACAAACCTTTACTCAGTGAGGAGCATGCTCAGAAGAAAAAGCCCTCTGCTTTCCTTAGTTCTTCTCCACGAGCTCTAAGCACTCATCAGTGTAAATGAAGCGGCAAATTGTCTAGAATGCCCTCCCATCTTTAACCAAAAAAAGTCAAATCCAAGCCCTCCACAATAGAAAGTGTCCCACTATTCACAATACTGCAACAGATTCAAAAAAGTTCACAGCACTTTAACAGGCGGGTGAAAATGTCCTGGCTTTCATTCAACTGCCATGTTAGTGGGAGTGCGGAAAAGCCTACTTGCGGCTGTAGAAGAAAACTGTGGGACTCAGGCTGGAAAAGGAGCAGGGGGAGGATGTGAACGCTGTTAAAAATAAAACTTATCAGGGGACAATTGAATCGTGAGAATGTTATCTGGTTCAACAGGAGTGTGAAAACAAATAGGCATTTCAAGAAGAGGGTCACTAGCAAGGTAAATATCTTCAGAATAGCAGGAAGTGACCAAGGAAATGTGCCAAGCTGATGGCAACAAACAGAGCTCTCCCCAACAGCAAAGGACAGCGGCGGCCACCGGATTATGGTGTCACCATCCTTCATGCAGCTGTGTGACACTGCACCCACCTGCCGCAACCCTGGCCACGATAAGACACGAGACTGAAAAGATTTGCACAGGACAACGTTTAACATGACCCAGTGTTTATTGACTCCTGCCACATTTAATTTTTTTAATAGTAACAGGAACACAAAATGTGATGTATGGTACTACTAGGGGTTTCTAGATCAATCTGATGCAAAGTGCCAGCATTGTTGACCAGCATACAACCTGACAAGATGTAGTCATAACTCAGTCTCAGATATCTGCTGGGAGTACAGCACAGTCAAAGTAGAGCTAGTTATTTGCCTGCAAATAGACACATTTTCTTCTAAATGCAAGTGGTGTTAGAGCCAGCTATTTTGCAACAACAACAAATACATACAATATATTCCAACATTTTAAAAAAAGTAGTAGGAAAGGACTAAAAATGTTTAAAGAGAGAAGGAAAAAAGAGTGGATCTTTTTTAGACACTACTTTGCAGAGGCCATTCCTCATAGAACCAGAAGTAATCTAGTGAAAACAAGATTTATTAGAGGCTACTTTGCTCAAAAGGCCAGTGGTTACAGGTTCAAGAATAAAAATATTCTCTTGATTTTCACTACTGTCACCTGGCCTCTTTCCTCCCTGCACAACAAAAACCACCTGTGGGAAATTGTGGCTTGGTGGTTCTGTAAATTCTTCCAATGCAATTGCATTTGGAAAGGCAACCATATTTCTTAAAGACCCATGGAAAAAGTTGCATGACACACACATGTAACATCTTCACAGATATGAATGATGAAGGCACATTACCTAAAGACTGAAAAGACCCAGTAAGCCTTTTGGAGGACTGAAAATTAAATGCCTTAGAAAAAAACACTCTTTTTCACAACTGGGTGACAAGCGCTGTTTTGACATACGTGTTTCAGTTTGCCATGAAGAGAAAACAGAAGGAAAGAGTATCCTTGAAATGTCACCCCTACTGCAGCAGCCTTCTTCCCCCCACCAGTTCTTCAGACAATTTCATTCTTGCAGAGCAGTTCGCAACAATTCCAGAGACAGGCAAGAGCGATCTGTGTAGAAAACATCAAGCCTGTGGATTCCTACATGACCAACACCCCACCCACACCCCAGTTAAACTACAGCATCTTCAAGGAGATCATCCCACTGATCTGGAAACAGGGTAAAGGTCTGAAAGAGAGGACTGAGGAACTGGTTTCAAAATCCTGCACCCTTAAGTTTTAAGTTTTGTACTTAACTATATGTGTTAATAAAGAAAAATGTAATGCTCTCTGCCACAGAATAATTGCTCTGTCCTCTATCTAGATCAGGGAGATATTGGCTAAAAATGAAAATATGTACTGTATTTACAATAAATGCATCTATGCTGCTCCATGCTCCATCCACCACACACATGTTGCTGACCACTGCTGAAGCCCAGTGGTAGCAATAGTGGTAACTGAAGTACCTTTCTTTTTCAACCTTTATACAAAGCCTCCNCGACTTGCTTTGCTCTGTTGTAGCTGTCTGTCCTCTTTAAAATCATGTAGGAGTTTCAAATTTATGTGCCATCATCAACTTTGCATAGCAACACAACAGGTTGGGTTCCTTCCCCCCCCCCCCTTTTTTTAAATAACAATCCTCTTTTCCTTCTTTTTCAACACCTACCATCTTTCAAAGGATTACCTCTCACTCTCAGGGAAGAGCCCTAACTCTTCCTCCTCCCACATAAACACTGCAGAATGAGAATTTCAAGTTATTCTTAAGTTTTCTTCAAGTCTATGTTGTGCTACTTAGAAGCAACTGTAGTGGAATAATGTTTTTCCTAACATTAAAGGACATTTATCAGATTATGTGTCTTTTTCTAGTCTTGAGTTACAAGAATATTTGTCACACGTGTTCCCTCATATTCCTCTCTTAAGGTGCACAGTGGTCAGGTTGAACAAAGTCCAGCCCATAAAACCATAGCTGGATCTCTGGGAGAAGCCAGAGAGAATGAGGGGTTTCTTAGCACTACTGTATTTACATTCAGAATTCAAGAACAGGCTGAAGGATGCCCAGCTTTTTTGTTTATTTGTTTGCGTTTGTAGGTTTTTTGTTTAAGACAGAACGGCTTAACAAAATACTCCATTTCTACCACCATTTTTTTTATGTCATTAAAGTTACTTCTTTTTTCTGTCCTATGCAGCTGTTACCCTTCTGTCACTGATGTTTAATAGTTGCCATTGCACACTGTCTTTTCGCTCCCTAGCTCAAGTGGGAGAGAGCTGGTCCCAGACCCATCACGCACGCAACAGCCCGGCACAGCGTGGTGAACTGGCGCAGGAGCTGGTGGTTCAGACAGACCACCTTCACCACTGCGGCCAGGTGGCACGGGAGAACGTGGGACACTAAAGAGGGCATCTATTTTGGAACATTTTGTAGGGTCTGACATACACACTGACAACATGAGACGAAAATGAACGCAAGTGAGTGTATTAGGTTGAGAACAATTAGTCTGAGTGATAAATACATCCACCCCAGCTCCCAGCTTCATTAAGAGTTATTCTGAACTGCATAGTAAGTGCTGGTTGTAGAAGCTTAGGCAGATTGGAGATAGCTCACCAGTTACTCATTGTAATAAGTTTAAAAAAAAAGAAATAACGGAGAAAAAAAAATATATGCTTTGCCATTTGAATAACTCTGATCTCACAGCTTGGACACAGCAGAAGTAGTTACCTGGCGTAACAGATCAATTGGAACTGAACTGTTGTTTCATTCAAATTACATACGCATGCAAAGTTAAACAAGTGTGTTAACTAAGGATAAGCAGCATAGAAATCAAGTCTAAGTTACCCATTATTTATCATACATTTGTCAGACTGCCAGGCATATCTTTTCCTTTCAGATTCATATCTGTCATACAAAACATAGTAGATGGAGAAGTCACGAAAATAACACTTAACTCTATGTATCATAGGCCTTAAGTGCCAACGCATTGTGTGCCAGCAGCCTTCCAAGTTTACCAGGCTTTTGGGAGAAAACAGCTGCTTTACCAAACCATGAAAATAGAAAACGTACAACCCATCCTGCTCAGAACAGAAAGGAAACGGTTTTACAAAGTTGTGGACAGATGCGTAACTACTTCCCCCCTCAGTCCTGGGACAGAAAGGGCGGCACAACGGCACAGCTAGAGCTTGATTCTTGAAAAGCAAACAAAATCCAGGAAATGCAATGACTGCGTAGACAAAAATCTGTTTGGAAGGCCATGCTATCAAAGAGCTTAGCCAACGCTCTGCGCACCAACGTGATGAACCGCACATTGACAGGCCCATGTGGGACAGACCATAAGATGACACTCTACAAAAATCCAGTTTAATTTCACATTTCCAATATCTCTCCTTGCCCATTAGCAGTCTGCCACAGATTTTGAACTCATAAAGCTCCTTCCCATTGAGCTAGCTCCCCCCCCCACACCCCCTAAAGTGCAAATAAAAGACTCAGGTTTTTACCACTAGTTCCAATGATCATTATCTTGGTTACAAGAGTGATCAAAAGCCAGTCGGCTGAGCCACTACCACTAGGCTTAGTGATACTCTTGTGGGTTTTTTTTTAACCCTGGTTACTTTTTCCAGCAAAAGGCAAATAGAAAACAAGTGTTCCTTCTGCCAGATGCAGGCATGACAGGAGGCTGCCTTAAGTACCATCAGTACAAGATGCACATGCTAGACACAACCAGTGCATTCTTGTGCATAACAAGAATTTGCCCTCGTTTGCTGAAAATGGAAGTCATCTTTGGGATCTTATTTCCTCACAAAGAGTTCAGGAACAGTTGATTAGTCTTCATTAAGAGGTGCTTCTCTCTTCCTCGCATCTACATGGAAAAGATGAAAAAAGGAGAAGCAGTTAAGCCAGAGGGTTCTGACAGCATTCATCTGAAAACTTAGAAACAGAATAAAGTTGGTTTGTTTTCAATGGACAGTACTTTCCATTTCAGACTCATGACATGAATTCACTACATGGACTGAAATGCTATATGAACCCACAGCATGGTAACGAGATAGTCATAGCAAGGTTTTGCACGTTTGCCCTGTTGAAACTGAAGACGACTCACGCAGTATTTAAGTAGCCCAGAAAACTTTCAGATCTGTGATCCTTTTCCCCCCACTTTTGGTCGCTTGCTCATGATCCCCTTTAAGGGCAAAGCCAGTTTTTGCATTGCATACCAGCTACAGAGATGACAACAGTCTGTTCTGAAAACCATTTGACTAATTCCTACTTTGCTGGTCTCCAACTTCCTAGCATTTTAAAAAAGATGAATGCTCTCCACACTGTATTTTGAGGAACTGCCTAACGTAGTCCCTGAAGACCCAATCTTAAACTGCTCCAAAAAGCAAACCTTTGAGCATGGGCCCAGGTAGGGTGTTGGAGCACATCTGGACAACTCAGTCCATCGCTACAGTAGCAGGCGGTGTGGCTGCTGTTCGGAAAGCTGGGGGCCACCTCCTCCTGCGCTTCTGCAGACCTCCTCCTGTGCTTCTGCAGAAGTGTCTCTGGGCTGACTTTAAGGTATCTGTGAGACCCAGTTGAATGTAGTGGTCTCTTGAAGTGCACCGTGATCACAGCTACTCTAGCAACTGCCTGCCAAAAGATGCACTTACATATATTTTTAAATTTAGTTTCTTTCCAACTCATGATCTACACATTCCAAGGTCATTATGAATATCCCCACTCAGAAATCACTTGTAAATTAAAGACAAATCCCTTTTGCATTACTGCAGGCCCCAACTGCCCTTCATTAATATAGAAGACAGGCTCTGTTTGGCCAGAACATTTAGAGAACATGATTATGGAACTGTTTGTGCAAGTCTCATGACTTTGTGCTAAACAGAGTTTGGAGGAGACAAAATATACTTCCCATATAACAAAAGAAGAACTTAGAGACTCCCAGTGACTGCAGCAGCCACCTGCAGTGGGACAAAATCTCAGCAGCCATTTGGGACAGAAATCAGGAACTGCCTCTCCTGTGTTCCCCATTCCGCTTCATCAGGGATACTGAGGCCAGACCTGAATCATCTTCCGTCACAACTTCTCCACTTCACATAAAACAAGTGACTAGTGATTAGAAATGAAAGAGCTTTCTAAAAATTAATGTCATACCCATCTAGCTACAGAGTTATTCCCAGTCTGTCTCTGACTTTGGAAATATCAAAATGCATTAAATTCTTTCTGGTGAATATTGTAAAAGAATCATACCGGTTAAGTTCCTGAACTTTTTTTTGGCTTCTGCTCTTTCTTCGGCATCAAAATACCACACCGTCATGGCATATCTATAAAAGAAAGAGAAACTTGTGTCTGTTTCAACTTTTGCTATTAAAATAGACCCTTGGAGTTCTATAGTCATGGAGGAAGTTAACAACAAAACTGGATTAGCAGATAAAAAAGTAGGATACAAATGGCACATCTTTATAGACAAACATAGACAGCATTTTAAATGTGTATTTTATCAAGTAAGATAGGTGAGAATGTCTGCTTGGAGGCACAAAAGAGTGCACAGCCCCTGGCACAGGGCAAAAGTTGCTTACAGACCTCTGCATGTTTTGTCTGTTCTGGGATGCCTGCAGGCAGCTTGGGGGTTGCCCTGCATCACATCAGCTTTTTGTAGCCTGTTGACAGATGGTAGCCCCAAGAATCCCTATAGTGCTATGAGGGCAAAAGTATAACCCAGCATCTCCCAGCTAAATAGCTATGCCTGGCTTGGAAGATTTCTCCTGTCAATGGTAAAGGGCTTTTTTTCCATCACACAAGGATTCTTATCAGTCAAGCTTGCTCTTCCTCATTTGATGAGAAAATTCCCAGTGACTCAAAGACACAAGATCCACTCAAAATATAGCCATGTATTTTCTATGCACATGTTGTATTTAAACAAATAGACGATGGCCATAATTTTAGATACGAATATTGCTAGAAGAGATGCTTTGCTTTTTCCTGGCCAAGTATCAATACCAAATATGCTACTTACCTGGTCGCATAAGAAGGCTGGACTTCATGTGGATTCCTTCGATCTGACCAAAAAAACAGTAAACGGTCAAAAATCGGCTCAACATCTGCTACATAGGACTTTCCTTCTGGGAATATCCGAAGAATTCCACCGTGCAGCTGAAAGAAAAGGAAAGGTTGCTTTTCACACATATAAACACCCACGCATTCATGGCAACAATGACTTATTTCTCCCTACTCAGCACCCAACAAATGGGGAATAAACATCTAGTGATAACCAAGACAGCTACAAGACAACAGTGGAAAACTGTACACCGAATCTCTTGGCCACCTTGATTTTCCCAAACAGTTTGTAATGTTTCAGCATAAACATCTGGTTACAGTAAATGAACCAAGATAAAGACAACACTGGCCCTGTAACAAACACTGGGAAATTTCTGAGCTCCCAGTCACATCTCTGGAACCAGTGCATACCACAAGGCAGCTAAGGGTGCTCCACCTGACCAGTCTGAGATCAGATTCTCCTCCCAGCAGTTGCTAGATACTGCTTCTGGTATTTCAGAGCCTGCATCTGATCATACAGGAATGAACTTTTACACCCTGGGGAAGAACAAAGTCTGTTCTGTTGTGGGATTTATAATAAACTTCCCATAACTGCATTGTCTCTCCCAGCCAGTCTTTTCCCTACTTATGACGTAGCCTGGTTTCTCTACCACGTCATTTCTCTCTTTCCATGTGCCAGGAGTTTCAGGGCAAAAGTTTGGTGACCTGCATGCACTGTGGAAAAGATGCAGATGAACTCTGCCTCCTCCCTGCTGCTGTAAGAGGGCTCTTTGGAGGCTTTTAAGCTGTACCACGAAGTGCAGGGAAGATCCCGTCAACCCAGCACTGACCTGACTTAGTACCTCCACGTGGCATGCAAACCTCAGTAAGAAACTAAAAGGTCAGGTTTAAAGCAACATGGTTGATTTCAAAGGCCAGCATGGTTATATTGCATCTCCTCCAGCATACATTTGCATAAAATTACCATCACACCTACATAATACCCTTCACCAGTGTCCTGCATTTCAGTTAGTTTTCTTAGTGTCCACTTGGGTGCTTCCTCACCACCAGAAGGAGAGCGCAGCGCACAGAATAAATCGGGTATTTGCATTTCCTCTCACATCTCCTCCTTCATTTTATTACATTGAGATGTCTCACTGTCATACTCGCAAAGGAATGTGTTTTTCTCCAACAGTGCATTTTTCAGTGGCATTGCCCCTAAAACTGAACTCACTTTTGGGAGTTCATAGTATTTATGTGTGCTCAAAGAGCATCCACCTGAAGTGGCCAAGACAAATTAGAAAAACAAAAAGCATTGGGTAATTTTCAATAGATAATCCACATGAATGGTTTGTGCCGCATTATGACAACAGAAGGGTAAACAAACGTCCTGCAGTTTTACAAACCTTTATTTTGTTTCTAACTTAAAGATACTCAGGGGTGGCTTTATTGCCTTATAGTAATAGATGCAGAAACAAGAGCACCATCCTGGCAAGAGACCCACTGGTGGACTCAAAGATGGAGAGGACAAACCAAGCTCGTTCCTCTTACTAAGCCGCGTCACTTCATAAGTAAGAAAACCCCAAAGACAACTGCCTGAAGATCTTCTGCAGGTTAGCCTGAAGGAACAGTATCAAGAATGCTAGCGTCCCAAACTTAGGCTGTCATTTCATTCTGCTCCCAGAATCCACTTATTCCTTAGTGGATTATGTGTTTTTTTCCTAGTGCTTCATTGCTTTTTCCTCTAAACAAAGCGTAAGAGCCAGCAGCCCAGTGCTTAGAAGCTTTATGCTATAGCAACAAAACAGTATGTGTGTGGGATAGGAGAGAGAATAAGGAAACACTTCAGATTCTTACTTCCAAAGAGTTGCCATAAACACCAAGAAAATAAATGTAGAGATTAAGACTGGACCAGCTGTTCAAAAGTTCACCACAGTTCACAGAAGCAACGGACAGCTCCAAAGATCTGTTTAAGTAGTTTTTCCTTCATGTTCTGCCTCAGCCCTGTGGATTACTCACCTTGGAGTCCCAGTTCTTATTCAAGTAATAAATACAGGTGATGCAGCGCCCATCGCCGTTTGGATTGTCCACATGACGAACATACCCAGTTCCATTTCCAGGATAGCATGCGACCATAGCCTGAATGAAAGATAAAGATTGTAAAAAAAAAAAAAAATAATACATAAATTCTACAAGATGTCTACCTTCAGTTTTTCTTTGCTAAGCATCCTCCCACCACCAGTTTGGCTCAGTGTTTTTCAGATGATCAATCCAAAACCTACAGCAGACACCGCCAGAAGGTATCTTTGCACAAGCTTCTTTCACTGAGTGAGTCAGTGTGAAATTCCAAACTAGAAATAAGTACCCTTCGCATTTCACAATATATACACCAAAGTAGGCGGGGAAAAAAACTGAATCAAACTAAAACACTGGTATGTATGGTACAAGCTTGTTGTTCTCTACAAGCTACGTGACTTTGAAGCAGTTTCAGCTAAAGTTTGCTGGGGTTTCTAAGGCGGAGCAGTCATTGCAAAACTGATTTGCCACCCATAATGAAAGTAGAAAACAGTTCCAGGATGTCATGCCTTACTACCACCATTCTCCTCTAGTCATATCTTCCAGTTCCTGTCATATACATCCCTATGGTCCAACACAAAGTAAGGATCCCCAGGAGGTGTGGGTAAAAGTCCATAGAGCAAAGTCTGCAAAAATCTGCGACTCCTTTGTGCTGTGTTTGCACAGGGCAGTGCATATTTGCTTTCATGGACTGAGCCACAGAACTAACCAAACAGCTTTCAGAAGCGTGCTTCTCTCTTTGATCATCTCCAGACTTGCTGATACAATCGCTTAATTCACAGTTTGTTTAAATTTCACCTTGAATGATGAGATAAGCCTAACATGAATTACTGCAAACCACATGACAGTCAACCAGGTCTTGAAAGGGTTTTCACAGCAAAAATGTATTAAACTTGAGTTGACACCATTAGCAGCCTAAGCAGGATGCAGGGAAGAGCAGGTGAGACTGCTGGTAGGGTACCAGATCTTTGTCTCAGAGTCACTTCTTCACTATTGGGACTACTCGGTAGTAATACCTGTCACCTTCCATGGAGTTTACTCCACTAAAGCTGTTGGAATAGAAGTCCTCTTCCCACTGCTCTGACATCTCCTTTCATTGCTTGCCACTGTCAGCAGCAAGAGTGATGGGAGATGACGGGCTAAGTTTGGTTGGAAAACTGGACACAGTATCCAGATGTGCCCTCTCCAGGGCTGAGGAGAGGGTGACAACCACTCTCCTCAATCTACTGGCTGTGTTCCTGTGACTACTGCCCTGGATGCTGTCATGCAGCGAGCACACTGCAGGCTTGTGTTCAGCTCGCTGCCCACTGAGACCATCAGGGTCCCCAGGCTCCTCCTCCTGGAGGAGCAGAGCTGCTCCCCAGCCTGGCAGCCCCCAGCCTGTACTGCTGCAAGGGGCTCTTCCTTCCCAGGGGCTGAACTTCGCATTTGTCCTTTCACAGAGGTTGCCATTGGTCTGTTTCTCCAGTCCATCTGCATCCCTTTAGGTGGCAGCCCTGCCCTCGAGTGCATCAACTGGTCCCCCTCAGTTTGGTGTCATCTCCACACTTGACGAGAGTGCGCTCTGCTATCTGCTTCGGGTTACTGATAAAGGCAGTTAACAGCTCAGGTCCTGTGACAGACCCCCGTGGTGCTCCATTTGTTATCAGCTTCTAGGTATAATGCGACTGATTAGCCACTGCCCTCCAAGCCCAACCATCCAACCAGGATTTTACCCACCTAGTTTTCCATCCATCCAGACTATAACATCCTAAGTTTGGATACAAGAGTACTGCACGTGTCTGTCGCGCAGAATGAGGATGTGATTGTGCACCACTTGCGTGAACCTGCCCCCAGTAACCTGCCAAGCACAGCTGATAACACTGAAGACGGACAGTACAGGCTTTACCAAGAGCAATTGAAGTTTTTATCTAGGAACGACAGAGGTCTTGCTTTCTGCTCCCTAGCACATGCTAAAGCTGTGCTGTTCTCATGGGACACAGGACCAGCTAAAGTATAGCACGCGCTGCTTGAATCGTAAAGGTAGTTTTATCGTGCCAACAAACACTGGCACAGAAGTTACCACCAGGCAGTACAACGGGTCCCCTGGACCCTCTGCCACCAAGAACGAAAAGTCTATTCACAGGAGTCGGCCAGTTAGGATGGGCGTACACATACACCTGCGAAAATACTGCTCTGCATTTCAAGTCACGTATGAGCCGACTTTCCCTCCTCCCCACAAGCGCCAGCAGAACGGTACCTGCAGGCAGCAGTAAGTCACCGGAGCCCGCTCCTCGCTCCGACACCTCTGTCCACAGCTGCTTTTGGGCCGGTGGCCCTGCCAGGGCAGGAGATTATGCCAAAAAAGAGTGAGTGCCTTTAATTCCCAGTAATAAGCCCTCTTCCATCATGCCTGGCAGTTGGCTAGGTGCCTTGCCATAGGTCCTGCCTGCTCTGTTGTTCATTCTGCCGTTACAAACAGCTCCGCAGCTGAACTTACATTTCACGTTTAGCCCGCTAACAGCAGTAAGGGTCAGTCTACAGCCTAGCACTGCAAACAGGCCTGGCTTAGGGGCACAAGGCTGGTGGAAACCACAAGTAACTGCAGCGTAGGAATGGCCCGAGGAAGCTGTACCCTCACCGGGAGGATAACCCACTTCGTGCAGCCCCCCCATCCCAACCGCGCGCACAGCAGCTCAGGCGGGCGCACCCTTCACCCACCCCACGCACAGCGGGCTGGATTAGGTCGCACAATTAAGACAGTAACCCTTTGCTAAACCTGATCCTCGTATGCTGGCAAAGCTGACCTCAGGA
>VZSZ01004110.1:667731-678378 GCA_013398815.1 Ibidorhyncha struthersii
AGGGTTCCCTCCCCACCTTCCCCTCCGGCTCCGCTCCCCTGCGGTCCCCCTCTGGAGCCTTACCCAGCCATTCCCACCGCAGCTCACTGAAGCAACAGCCCTTGGCAGGTTTCTCAAGACCCAGTTCAGGACGGGGTCTTAAAGTAATAAAGCTTTTCGGCATTTAAGGTAGTTTTTGCAGGAAGCACAGCAACCGCTGAGCAGGGAGGTGGTCTCTCTGGTGTAGGTTCAGGATGTTTCCTGAGGATGCAGAAAGCCTGGAGTGGTCTTTCTGGCTCTGTTCCCTCCTTTTTCCTCTTCCTCTCCAAAACCTTTCCTCTCTGGCAGCCAGTGTGATGAGAGCAGCATGTACTCGGAGCCACCGCAGGGGCGGCCGGGGGTGAGCCAAGCTGGAGGTTGGCTGGGGGCTGCTCTCCCAGGATGCCAGCTGGTTGGGCAGCCAGAGGGAGCAGCCCTCATCCCTGTCTCTCCGGCTCCCCGGGATGGAAACCAGAGATGGTGGCTGCCCAGGCATGTCAAGCTGTGGTAAGAGTGGGGTAAGAAACGCCTTGGTGAGGGGCTGGAGCTGGCTTTGCCAGAGGTGTGGGGCGCATGCGCATCTCTGCAGAGATGGGGATCTCTGCACAGAGGGGGAAGGCAGTACAGATGCGTGGTGGCAAGTCAGAGCTATAGCATAGCTATAGGCATATTGAGGTGTGGGGGTGAAGCAGGTACTACGTCTGCCCATAGCTATGGTCACCATTGGCACAACTGGTGCCTTTCCGAACTGCAGCTAAGACATTGTACTAATGCAGCTCATAATTAGCAGCAACAGCTTCTATGGCTGGTAAGCAGTAAAACAGGCTTTTAACCAACTGCCTGCAAAAGACAAAAGTAAACTAAGAAAGAAAAATAATTGTACTTGTTTCAGTTGCAGATACCTTAGACAAGTGTAAACAAAGAAACGAACAAAAAAAAGTCAACTACATTTTCATCCTTGCCAAGAAATCACCACCATGAGCGTCAGACTGGCACTGAGCCTTTAGGTGACGAGTTAGACATCAAGTTATGCACTGAGAAATATAATGGTAAAATGCACAACCTTGACACTTCAGCCTTTGACCACCATCAAATGCCGAATTATAATAAATTTGGCAATGAGGACCGGCATTCGCAAATCCTCTCATTGCTCCTCCGTGAAGAGGAAGTCTGTAAAACGTTTAACCAGGCAGTGACCCTTCCTGTTGCTCTCCTTCAGAGACACCACGCACATGCTCCACAGACAACAGAAGACAGAGGACAAGTTAATTTAGGGAAGTGGAAACATTGGTGCCTACTGTAAAGAACAGAGTTACTGATACATCCCGGGGGACCCTGTTCTGTTTGTGCATATCTAGTCATATGCCATGGTTTATATGCCTTAACTGCAGGACATTTTACAGCATTTACAGTGAAACTTCTCCTTTTTCCACTTCCCAAACCACTTCTACCAGATTCCCTACAAGAAATCAGAAGGGGAAGGTACAGTCACACTTATAGTCTTCAGCTGCAAGTACAACACCCTAAGACTGTTAACAATCTAGGAACAGGAAAGTTGACAACTAATTGACACTCCCCCCCCCCCCCCCCCCCCCCCCCTTTTTTTTTTAAATCTCCTCTCCCAAATTCCCCTAGTTCTAGTTTTTTTTCCCCCCTACCCGCACAGTCCAGCAAGGGACTGTGTGCAAGAGACTTTCATCACTCCCTGGAGCCTCTGAGCAGTCGGGATGCTCCACGCTGGCATCCACCACCTCGGAGCCTGCTGTCCGACACTGCCTCGCACCCCAGGCTTTTCCCATTCAGGGTGGCGTTCCCCAACCTGCACTGACTAGCACCTATCTCCCTCTATGCATTACTGGAATAACTGCTACTTTTAATGGTGTAGGACAGGTTTGCCACAAGACACTCAATTGCAAAGGTCTGATAAAAGTCATAACTGATATCTGTAACTTCCATCAAGTAAGGCTCCTTGCTCCCTCCCCGTGCAAAAGCTGGCCCATATTTCAAATCTAAGACAAAATGTAGGCAAAGACTGCGGATGGCGCAAGAAATCACTGCAACTTTTCCCCAAAGTTTTATATATTCTAGCATACTCTAAGCCAAGCACCAAAGGATGTGCTTCAGTCCCATTGATTTGAAAGAGCCTTTTAAAAAAAGTAAAGTGAATTGCTGAACTGGGGCCAAAACTTTAAAAACATTTGCCTTATCAATTTGTATAAAAGATTACAGTGCAAGAAGACATAAGCAATGATTGATTATTACTATTATGACTTACAGACAAGAAAAATGCAAATGTATTTCTTGTTTGGATTTCCAGGTCCAAAAAGAAAGCACAGAAAAGAGTCTATTGTGACCAAAGGATTCGTACGAACTAGATATATACAAGACTCAAAAAGGTTAGCTTTTTGCTACAAAGAAAGATGCGATTCCCTGATGTTTGGCAAAAGACACGGCCACCCTGCCATTTCCAGCTGACAAAGCTTCAGACAAACTGTTTCCAGTCTGTGCAGATAGTGTGATATGCTGTACTACCACAATTTATACTATTCATTTTAAACTGGGTGGTTGGTGGCATGAACATTTAGTAAGCCTCCATGGAACCATTACAGTCAGCAAAGTCTCTTGCATTACTTTGTGAAAAATCACAGCAACAAGTAGCTTGTTTAATCAACTGCTTTCTATTAAGTGCTTTGCATGGTGGCACTAAGTTTCTTTGTCTACTAATCTTATCAAAACACAATGACAAGAGAAAAATTACTGTTAGGGAAATGCTCCTTTCTGTCACTGAGAGACAGTATACACATATGTGTGAGTGAGTGATAGAGGGGAAATGGGGCTTACAGCTCTCTCCAAATCACTCACAGGAACGGTCAGGAGTGGTGTGCTGATGGGATGACATGCCTGTGAATAGTTTAAACACTAGGAGACAGATAGTCTACTTGGCATGAGCCTCCTTCATCCGTTTTCCTCCTCCACCTCATTGCCTGAACAGCTAGAGAGACGACTTTCTTGCTTTGCTGACCAACTCCCTGTCATCTCTTTGCAAAGCAATAAAAGGTCTAAACCAATGTCACGCATCAATCAAAATCTTTTGTCATGCCCTTCCACGTTCTGTGCCAATGCATCAGCTATTCACCCTGGAGCCCACCACAGGGGCCATCAGCTGCCGTAAGCACAGGTACGAGAAGCAGTTCTCAAAACACCTCAACCCAAGAGCTCCTCTACTAATCCAATAAAACCTTTTCACAGAAGCTCAGGGAGTCTTATGTTGCCAGCAGCTTTCTAACAATGCTGTTTCAGTCTTCAGCTTTATGACAGAAGGATTACAGTCACGATAAATCCAACCCAGGGCTTCAAATTCCCTCGAGTTGGTATGCAGACATCTTCCTCCTCCATAAATCTAAGACCAGCAACGCTTACTCGCAGGCTTCCCTTCCTCTCATTCTCACAACTCATCCACTGCAAGATCAATGAGCACTCTGTGGCCTGCTGGTGCCAAAGGACCACTTGCCCCTGACCTATTACACAACAGGAAAAGGCAATCCAATTGAAACAGGAGCAGGAGAAAACTTTTTAAAAAGTGAATACCTCAAAAAAAAAAAAAAAAAAAAAAGAAGTACTTTGACTTTGCAAGAGTCATCTTGAAACATTTGATAAAAGTATTGATTTCTTCCAAGTGTGTCTAGCCTGTTCAACAAACATCAAGATTTCATCTGATTAAAAATGCATTCATGTTTGGGTCATTGTGGTTTTATCTTCTCCCTCTATCCCACCCCTTCCACAAATGGAAAGTAATTGCTGAGGGAGTACAAAAACTGTTGAACATACCCCACCACCACCACTGCAGAGAAAAAAAAAAAATTAAGACAAAAAAAAAAAAAATCTGTGCAGCGCAGCACAGCAGAAAGAGGAGGGAGAAAACACTTCCACATACTAAGTCAAGCAAATTGCCCGGGAAGCAAGACACAGGGTAAGGCTGTATTACACTGAGCCACCATCCAGATAAGTTTGGAAGTCAAAGAAAGAAGAGTTTACTGTGAAATCAAATAAAGACAGTGGGATTAACACAGACAGCTGGAATCCTTAATGCAAAGAAACAAGTTCATTCTTACTGTGTACCTGCTGCCCTGCATCAGTGTTATAAGCATCAATGCATCTCCATTTAAACATGTACTGTTATTAGCAGTGAGCTGTAATGAACTGAATTATTCATTAATAATTACCTTGGGGAAAGGCTGTGTACAAATATTAATAGCAAGGACCAGCTCCCCTCCCTCCCAAAACGCCAGCTCAGCGGGAGGGGGCACTGAACTCTGAATTTTGCCATTTTCCCCAGTGGCTCTCCCAAGGATACTGTGCCTTGCAACGCCGTACACACCCCCACCAGTCCAAAGGACAAACACCCCCCATACCCAGAGGCATTAATGCCACCTGTATTACAGTGTCCTTCCCCACACAGCTGTGGAAGGTTTACACTGACATTTAATGAGCAATGAGCCCTCATACAAAAACAAACGGAGAGGCACATATTTACTTAGGCTTGCAAGTACTAGGGGTATTGGCAGGCACACCAGTAGGGCTACCACTGCAAGTCTCCGGCTTTAAGAGTTGACGTAGTGGTGCTGGGAAAGACTGGTATGAGAGCAGTCACAGCAATGGATAAGAAGGTACTGAAGAAAATGCACTACCCCTGTGGGACAGTTCACTGCTTAACTCCAGAGACTCATGAAGCACTGCTTGACCGCAAAACTACAGACAATATCAAAAAAAAGTCAAGTAACTTGCCCTGATGCCACAAACACGTGCACAAACTCTGGATAAACAGACCACTCCGCTCTTCACATTGCCTGAGAGCTCAGACTTATTTCCCTTCTCTTATAGGATTAGCTGCCTTCTGCCTTCCTCTACGACTACGACTGTAAAGCACACGGACAGGCTCCTAACGCGGCATAAGAAAGGTCACTGGGTAGTTACAGACTTCGCAAGAGAGGGAAAGGAGGACCAACCCCAACCACCTGGCTGCCAAAGGCTCTGGCGTAACACACAATGGAGATGGCACATTTTTTCCACTGCCTACCATGGAATAAGTCTACCAGTGCACTACAGTCAGGTTCTCAAGAGTGATGATCAGTAACAAGTACCGAATTCAAGCTGCTCGTAACTTCAACGCCCAAGTATGAGCTCAAACACCATTCCATAGAGGCTACCCATGCTTCGGAACCCACTCACAGATATGTGCATCGCTGTCTATAAAATACTGACCCGCTTCTCCAATACCCTGTCCCTGCTGAGTGAAGAAGCAGTCTGAAAGATTCTCGGAGTGCCTCTTTCAGAGTAGTAGAATCTTTTGGAAGTTTCAAAAAGTCATTGAGAATAATTTGATGAAGAACAAAACCAAGAGCTAATATGTCCAGGTTTATACTCATTTAATGCTCTGATTGTCAAGTAAAAATTATACATTCCTGTGTATAATTAACCAGGCTAACTAATCTTGCTTGACAAACACAGATATAAACATCAGCTTTGACACCGAGCCAAAGCAACCGCTCTAGGATCTGTGCCAATGCTGAATTCCTCGGCCTGATATCATAAAACGACTTGTCTGTTGTATTTACAGTTCCAGTGGCTCTGGACTCCGCCGGCAGCTGGCCAGAAGAACAGATTTGAACTTACCCATTGTGCCAGAACATGTGCATTTGATTAGAAGAAAGGGAAATTATGCATATTTCTTCTGGATGGTGGTATTCATCAGACCTCCCATTGTAGACTAATTGCAAGGCATGCTGCTACGCAAGTATCAAAACTCCTTGGTAATATATAATAAAACAGTGTATCTCTATAGGCAGTACTGCTCTTCAGCTCTATAGCCAGATTTCTGTTATCCTGCTCCTTACATCTGCACCTCAAATCAGAAACTGCAGTATTTCGCTCTGGTTTAATTGCAAAGGATAGAATTTGAATGCTAGAGAACAGAACTTTTCTTTCTTCATACATAAATGCAAAAATACCTCGCCTCATTACCTGAGTTATGAGGAACTTGATAAGGCTGCTCAGCCCAAGCCTGTGCCATTTCATTTATTTCTTCAAGCCTCAGGAACAGAAATCTTGGTAACAACCTGCTAGACAGACCACGTTTCACAACCTACCTACGAACACCCCATCGTGTGGTAGGCAGAAGGACCCGCTCCGGTTTTCAGCAAACACTCGCTAGCCATGAAGTGCCACCACAGAAGACAGCCAGAGAGGGCCCACCAGGGTGGGGTGAGCAGGGGGAGGCGTCGTGGCTACAAGTGGAGGATGCAGAAAACATCCTATAAAAAAGTGAAAGGCCCACACGGAGTTTTTGAAGCAAGTTTTCAAGAGGGTTCACATCACACAGGGACTTCTAAATTAACTAATCTCATCTTGGAAACAAGTTTTTTTTAAACTTCAGGCCATATACTTGACACTGAATGTGAGCAGTTGAGTTCTGAGCTAAAAACATCAGTTACGGGCTGCCTTCAACACAGGTCAGCTCTTCAGATTATGACTTCTCGCCTTATTTTCTAACCAGCAGGGCTCACTGGTGTCCAGCAGGCGCGAGATAAGCTCAAGGTCCCCATAGGCAGCCCTGACATGGATTTCAACCCATGACAGCGCATAAGAGGGTACCAGTGACTCGCAGTGGGACACGCTGCTGTCAGGACCAGGGGTGCAGAGTCCATGCAGAATGCAGCCACGCCAGTTCAAAGTACCTTCCACCCCTCGCCCGTGAGGACCAACGCAGCCCGCTGGCAGCACGTCAAGCGCTGACGCAGCTGAGGTGGCCCAGGGCAGCAGGCGCTGACGGCATCGCTCTGGGACCCTGCCTGACCACGGGGAGAGCTGGCCTTCTCCAGCAGGGGCAAAACGTGAAAGGGGGAACAGCCAGAGCCTCTCCGCAGCAGAGGCGCTGCCCAGGCTACCCACAGAGAACGCAGCTTTTACGTTTCCACGTGCCGGCGAGCCCACCCAGTTCCTGCCAGCCCCCATCCCCTGCCTCCCCGCAGAAGGGACTTCTAGGGCCCAGGGCTCCCCAGGCTCTGCAGCATCTGAGGCTGCCAAAGGGACAGATATCCAAAACTCCACAGCACATAGCACATCTGCAGCTTCTAGCTTAAAAATAAATAAAAAAAAAAATCCTTTCTTATGTCTTGAAAGAGAAATTTCTCAAATGGCTCCTCTTCTGGAGTATTTTCCTGCCTTGTTTTGGGGAGTTTTTTTAATGTTGTTGCTTTGATTTATTTATTTTTAATATAGGGATTACTTTTCTACAGGGCAGACATTTCACCACCTACAGAGTTTTGTAATTGCCTCCCTGCAAAATTTTACAATACATGGCAGGGCCCTGTGCCACCTCTGCACCCGAGCAACATTCATTTACAAGTAGGCTCAAACCTTTTACAGACAGCACCATCTCCTCAAGCCCCCGAAAACCCCAATTAACCCACTGGGACCTGAGGAGTCAGAAGCTGCAGCGCATCACCCTTTGCCCCGCCGTCCCCAGAGCACCACCTGACCTGGGGGCACTCCAGGTGACTGGCCACAGAGACCAAGCTGTGGCCTCGCTTCCCAGCCCAAACCACCCAGCCGGCTTTTCTCCACCAAGCGTCAAAGCTTCAGCAGAGTAGAGACAGGTCCTCAAAACCAGAGTGACCTCTGTCCTCAGGCCAGAGCGTCCCTCTGCACAAGGATGTGAATCTTCTCACACCGAGGAGAGGACTTAGCTTGGGTCGATGATGCCTCGGTGAGATCCTTTGCTATTTACCTCCTTCAAAAAGGAAATCATGGGTTTATTTTACTAGGAAATGGAAACTGTAGTTGAGAATGCAGAAGCCAACAAGCAGTGCATTGGGTCTGTCAACAGAAGAGACCTTTACAAGAATGTTATCAGGTTATTTTGATCATTTAACCATGTCAGCTAATATTTTAAAATACGACTTATTCTAAAGATAGATTTGGATCACTGGCCTGCAAAGATGAAAGGTTACATTTCATTATCAGCCCCAAATGTCAACCAACAGCTCCTAAAGAGTATCCAGTACCCTTGTAAAATTTTACTTCCATCTGTTCTCTTTGAAGCAATCTTAACTTTCTTGTAATGTTGTTGGAAGTCATTTGGAAACAGCAAAATCCTGACTCATTTCTCTCACGTAGCACAAGGAAAGCTTCCTTTATTGGACAAAAGTCATTCTTGTCTTCTTATGTTTGTGTAGCTACAAAAAAAACCATGAAGCACATCACACTAAGCAGCCAGTAAGCTGACAGAAGTTCATTTACTAAGCAAATCTCTCCCTCTCTTCCGACACTTAGGCTGATGATTAAAGTCATACCATTGTTTTAAAAAGCATAAACCTCTAAAGAATCATGAGGCTGATAATACACAGATTCATTTCCATGACAAGAGGAGTTACCATGTTGCCAAAGGCTTATACTTTCAACAAAGTGCTCTGGACTCTTAGCCCCATTTAATGCCTATATCCCAAACCAATAAATTATAATAGCACATGTCCAGCTAAGAACTTCTGGTCCAGTTGCTCAGAATTATCCCACGCACCTCCAAATGTTAAGCCATGGAAGTTTTCTGGGTATCCACTTATGTGTATAAATTTGGGATTTTTGTGTACGCAGTCACAAAACTTTAGAAGACAAGCAAAACGTGCGGCTTTAATGGTGGAAGAGAAACGTCTACAGGTGACGTGGGAACCTGCATGCACTGTACTAGTCAGTTGGTTAGTCACAGAAATAATCTTCCTGCTGAAGGCGTCCCACATCTCAGTTACAGATGGCAGCTGCTATTCCAGGGCCTTACATATCCATGGTACTTATTATTATAATAAGGGGATTGGTTACTATTAATTTCTGATGGAAATTCCTCTGCATGTAGTTTTACAAAACAACGTTGAGTCCCTTTCAGTCCTGGACTGCTGTGTAGCACTTCCATGTGCTGTCTGGAGTCTGACACTTTCCACGCTAAAGCACAAGGGCCAGAAGTCTCTATAGCAAGTATCTGTTTATGAAACAAGTTCTGTCCTGTCTGTTATTACTATTTGTACAAAAATGACTGCCAAACACCAAACTTAAATTTTTAAAATCATCTCTACAACCCAAGGTCACTTCCCAAAAGACCCTTCTCCCCAGCTAGTGACAACAGCCACCAGGCATCCAGTTGACTCTTTCTCCAAATACCTTGTACAAACGCTGGACCATCTCCTTTCACTCTCGTCCAGCTTTAACTTAAGCCCCTGTTTTTTCCCCCTACAGGTGGCCAGCAGTAATCAGGCAAACAGAAGTCACCCAGAGAAAGAACTAGGATGACCTTAAAGGCATGCCAAAGCAGAATGGTTATTTATACCTCCGGACTCCCACCAGGAATAAGTGAAATCCAGTCTATTCACATTTTAAACCAAATCTAGCCAAGCTTTAACTGAACTGATGATCACTAGTTCAGTGGAGCTAAGCACAGGAGCAAGGTTTCAGCCTTTTATTATTCCCACCACTGTGTGGAAGTGCGCAAGGGGGTGCGTGCATACACTGGTTTTAAGGTGTTCTCAAGAAACTGGTAAACATCACCATACTGTTTTCTTTGTTTTCTGTGGAAAAAAAAATAAATAAATCTCAGCACCACTCACACATCCCCTTAGTTGAGTGCAAGTCAGGACCAAAAGAAATGCCTAACTTTTCGCTTTTGTAATATTTTTTTTTTTAAGTTTCATCGTTTCTATTTCTGGCATATCTCTAAAAGAAGCGGATGTTTTGAAAATGTGCTATATAGTATAGAATTCACGTCAGAAATAAAGATGTTTTCGGCATGCAGGACAGTGAAGCAGACTTCATTCCAAGCCAGTCCACTTTGCCACAGTGAAACACATAAGGAACGGAAAGCCAAGTTATCCCAAACTAAAGTAATGACATGGCAAGTGCACGTAAACTTCATTGGGAAAGAAAGCCGTAATACAAGTGTCCTACAACACAACTGTCCTCTCCACTTCTGAGCAAGAAAGCCTAGGAAAAAAAACCCTCTCTCCCTCAAAAAAAAACCAAAGTTTGCAGTGCTCAAACCGAGCATCCCTTACTTTGTGCCACACACATCCAATGCAATAACGAAAACCTCTTCAGCTGCAGGACGCTGGCATGAGTTGGACCATCGAAAACTACTTCGGATAACACTATCACATGGGCGCCGACAACCAAATAATCGGCTCCGAGGCGCGTACGTGCGCAGGGAGGGGGTAAGGAGCTTTTCCCTCCACCTGAAACAATCCTCTCCAAAGGAAAGTCACGGTCAAGGCTATGCTTTTTTTGGCGGGGTTCGCCCCGCGTTGGCGGTCCCCTCTCCCGGCAGCTGGGGCGGGCAGCAGGCAGCCGCGGGGGGCCACCGCCGGGAAGCGGGGTGCCGCCTGCGGCTCCCCCCACTCCGGTCGGCTGCGAAGCGATCCCCGGGGGTAGCAGGCAAGGGCCCGGCCGGGGTCCGGCAACCGAGGAGCCCGGCGAAGCACGGGGCACGGCGGTGAGCCGCCCCGGAGCGCTGCCGGCACCGGCGGGGCGACAGACCCGCAGCGGGCAGCCCCGTTGGTCGCGGTTTCAGCCAGAGCTCCGCAGCCGCCCGCC
>VZSZ01004110.1:680509-714283 GCA_013398815.1 Ibidorhyncha struthersii
GCTGTTTCCATCCCCTGCCGGGATTACAAACGGGCCGCGCCGCCGCTGCCGCCGCTTGAGCTGCAAACTCCAGACCCGGACACACGCAGGAGCGGGACACGTCTCCCACGTTTGTTCTCCGTGGATCCAGAGGTATCCCTCCAGGGCACAGCACTACGCACAGGTCCCCTCCGCTGGAGTTACTGCCTGACAGCTCTGTCGAGAGCCGTGCAGCTCTTTCGCATCAGATAAATTCCTGTGCCGTCAGATGCGCATTGTCAAAGGACTTTATTTGATTTAGGTACACACTTCACATTAAAGTGTGGTTGTAATTAATAAGATACGATTCTGAATCTTATTAATCCCTTAATGCTTATCTGAAAAAGCAGTCAGGCATGGTAAGCTAAGAGCAGCTATAATAATCAGCAAGATTAATTCAACTGCAAAATGTCAATGTTATGAAGTTTGGACGCATTAGGACACGTTATGGCTGCATTGTTGTACTGTTCATACTTTTTTGTCATGTAAAAGCCATCGTGTGCCAAAATCCTTTGATTTTTCTTGCATTTTCCTCCCCCTCTTTCTTGTTTACGTGCACATGTGTGCACATGGTCCCGTGCCAGGATCAAGTCGCTGCAGACCCTGAACAGCCTTTTTACCAAGTGTAACGCTGCCACTTCGACAAGTCGAGGGCTGAGAGGGATATCTTCTGGCTGTAGCTGGAGTTCGTCGTTACAGCTTTACTTTGCTTCTTTTGAGAGATTGAAATTATGAGTTAGGCAAATCTGCATCAGAAAAAGCCACCTGAGACAGTCAGAGATGTGTCTTAGAATGCTGAGTCCACAGCCCCACTTGCAGAGTGATGTTCACCGAGTTGTAAATACTTCTATTCCACACGCATCGAAAAGTCATGTCTTCCTCAGGAGGGCATCTGCTGCCCTTTGTTGGCAAATCAGGTTTTCTGGTGGACAGTGTGCTTGTTCCCTTGAAGCATGATGTGATTTTCACAGTAGCAGCCGGATGCTTGAATTTTCCATGTGAAGATAAAACACCAGGAGAAACAAGCCCCAAGAGTAGTGATTTTATTTATTTTTATTTACTGGTGCTACTTTACTTCATTTGTTTGCCCCTGGCTTTTGTGGGGAGCGTGATGATGATGAAAGTGTGTGACAGAGATTGTGATTGCGCAGGTTAGAAACTCTTTCCCCATGCATACAGGTTGCACCCAGCAATGGTCTCTGTATCATACTGGAACGAGTTTGTAACCGAAGCAATCACAATCTCTATCACACACCTTCATCATCGCCAAGGAAGGGCAAATCTCTGCCTAACCCACAGGCACTCTGCACGAACTCCCTCATTTCCCTTAGGGGTACCAAAGCCGAGCGGAAAGATGCTGGGCTGCAATTGCAGTAACTCCCAAGCTGAGCCATGAACCTGCCGACGCAAGAGGCAAAGTAGTCCTCAGTGTACACTATCCTGCACAAGGACCACCCAGAGGAAGAGAAGAGCCAGAGCAGGACCAGATATGAAACCTTCTCAAGCGCTTCTTGTCACCAGTCCACAGCTCCCCAAACAAAGCTGTGGTGGCACGTACAATGTAACAGCATTGCACAGGTCATGAATAAAGGCATGCAGGTGTGAAATAAGGCAATTCACAATGTCACCTGCGCCTTTGGACATGCACAAAGTTTGTTTACAGTGCTGTGTATCACAGGCATGGAAGGTGTCACCACATTTTAATTAAAAATCCTACATCATTCAATTACACATGAGCTATCCCTCTGCCATGTAAAGCTCTGTGTATCCTCACACTGTAGAAGCTTTGATTTTCCCTTCTAAAATTTATTCTATATTTTCTTATTTTCCATTCTAGAATCTCATTTTCAAAACTTCTAAGTCCTGCCTATCTGTTGCTTACACCTGCCTCTGTGGTACGTATTAATAGAGTTCAGTAGACTAAAACGGGACATTATCATGCTGGCAGAGTGATTTTAAGGAGATTTGTTTTAGAGGATGGGGATAATTGGTAAGTGTCAGTAAAGCCTGGATATCTTGTTACACACTAATGCATTTTTTTGACAGCAGAGTTTACAGATGAACAGCTTCACACTTTTTTAGAGCAGAGAGTTTTAAACATTTTGAGTCTTCTTTTCAGATTCTTCCTTTCACAAAGCCAGACCCCTTCAGTGCCAGGAGCTGAACTGCAAAGGCCCCAGCGAGAGAAAGGGAAGAGGGGAAGAGTATTCTTTATATCGGTGAGAAACAAAAAATAATATTTTTAATACCTCACAACTTGATTTGTAGAGCTGATGTCTCACGATCTAGTTAGTTAGACAGGAATTGAAGCCCTGCCTACAGAAGGAAGTTTTCTGACGGTGCTGGTATGGTTATACAGCCCCTCTCGCCGAGGGGCTGACAGTGTTTGTACAGGGGTGACACACCAGCGCTAGCACACCTTGCCGTGACTGCTCGAGAGGTCACTAACCCCACCTGCCCATCCCACCCCTCTGCTAGAGGTTTCGACCTCTCCTCCGCAGGGCTGACAGAGGGGAACGTGTGTTTTTGCCTCAGCCACTGCAAAAGTGCAAAGTCCAGAGCCTTAAACCCACCTTGACCGGGGGCTCGGTGTTACACAGAAGCAGCTGAGACACCGGTACTCGCACCGTTCCTCTGCCTGCTGTGCAGGCAGCGGCTCCCGGCAGAGCAGCCATATTTTGGTGTGGTGTCTTCTCCAACTGCAACAGCGAGACTTGCCGGAGCTCCTTTGTCAGCACCCTTAATATTATGTCATACTGAGAGCAGGTGTGAGGGCAAAGGTATGTGTCATGGCTTGAGCTGATCTAGCAACTTGTTCGACGCCTTTTCCCCCACACCCCCTTTTGCACTTGCTTTGGCACACTTTGGACTCCTCCACGGCCGATCCCATTTGCTAAGGTGGCAGGAAAGAAATCCAGAACAAAACATTAAAGAAAGAGTCATTGTCTACCAGGTCAGTGAGTTGAATTGTCTTGGGTTACGTCCCATGAGACCCGCTGGAAGGATGTGAACCATCAGGGCTGATCCCTTCGGGCAGGGCTGAAGGTTCCATAGCTCAGTCCTCGCTGGTACCTTTCTTTCCTTGTCACAGTCAGCTGACCTGCAGGGTTCAGAGTTAGTTAACACGTGATAAAACTTTGACTCAAGATCGCCTTGTTTGTAGTAAGCTGTTAACACGTGTCAACTGATGCATCAGTAAGTATCTTCCAAATCCTGGTCTTGGGAAAAAAACAACACTTTAAATGTTGCTAGCACTAGAGGAGGTCAGGTAGCATCAGCGCCAACTGAGTGTTTTCTCAAAAGTTTTTCTAAAGCTTTCTAGTGTAAAAACAGCTCTTTGGGGAGCGAGATTCCCAGCTTCCTGATGGGATTAAATGCCCCTGTCTTGTTCCAGCAGTCCTCAAGATATGCCGAACCTTAAACTTGCAGCACTGATTTGCCTGTCCTGCGTCTCTTGTGGAGATGTTTGTGGCATGCTGTCAGCTGTTTGAAGAGCTTGTGGGGTGTTCCAAACTGTCCTGCAGGGAGTTAGCAGGTGAGCAGAATGCAAGTGGAGCAAAGTTGCACAGTAAGTGCAATTAATGCACCGTCTGACAATACAGCACTTGGCAGTTAACTTTATGGCTATCGACTGTCATACTATCAAGAACTTGGAAGTAAATATGGCTATGAGGAAAAAAGGCAACTGTTGAGACTTTTGTTATGTAAACAGAGGAGTTTAACGTGGTAAGTAAATAGCAGAAAGAAGGGAAAGCAGTAAACTTTGCTAGTATATTTTTGTAAAACAAAGATTCAATGATTTTTAAATTGTTAACATCTTTTTAGGAATCTGACTGTACAGACATTCACATATATATATTTTTCATGTTTTAGTGAGCTTTTTCTTACCTTTTTAATACAGAGTGATAAGAACTACATCTAGGGCAAGTACTTACATTTGAAATTAAACAGAAAATTACCATAAGTAACATTATGATTACCTTAAAACTGATTTCCTTTTTAAATAGATATTCCTCCCCAGAAACCATATCCTTTGCTACCAAGTATATCTCAGTGTTTCTGGGATTAAACGGTAAATCCTGACGACAGAGAAATAAGTCTGTCCCAAATAGTGCACTGTGACGAAACAGAGAATCTGTCCAGGAAAGCAATAATCCACCGATCAGAAGACTGGAGCCATAGCTGAGTTAGCTGCATTGCAAAGGTTTTCAAGTCAGACAGCCCTCAGAAACATAAATTTTGACAGACCAGAAATCAAGTTCTCAAATTAAAGAGATTTCTACTAAAAGGACCAGGCTTTGAAATCTTTCCTATGTCTTTTCTTTCTCAAAGACATTAACTGGTCATTGAATACCAATATAAGTGAAGAAGAAGAAAGCCAGAAATAAAGTGTTTAAAGTATCTTCCCTGCTGGTTTGCAGTTGTTGATTTTTCACATTTCTTGTCCTCCCACAGCTTCCAAGGAAAACAAGAAATAAGTATGTGATGTAAACAAAAATCCCCTTTCTCAAAAAAAAAAAAAAAAAAAAGGATCTTTGGTGATAGACAATTTTGGGGACTTTCCCAGTTCTATTAGTCAATGAACAAGCAATAGTTTATTATCTGGATTTTATAACTAAAACCTCCACTGTGCAATTGTCAGTACAGGCAAAGTTAATTTCTGGGAAGCCTCTAGCTGGCAATGAAAATTACAGTCGGCTTTCAGCAGTTATTGTCCTGCTGTAATGCCAGTAAGATAGTAGAGTTTTCTGGGTTGCTTTGTTGTTGGGGTTTTGCTTTGTAGTTTGGGTTTTGTTTTTTTTAAGTTGCTGCAACAGAGAACAGTGAAAGACCATATAAGGGAAGAAAAAGAGAATTCTGGTCCTTCTTACATCTTTCTGATCGTTATGGCTACAAAAACATTGTCTTCAATATGGGTGAGTGGTGATAATGCTTTATCTTATTTCATCTCCTTGTCTTTTTATTTGGGAAGTCCCTACGTACTACTGGAAAATTTTTGAGGAGCTCAGTGAGTATACCTTTTAACTCTCCTGCCTTATCTCTCAAGAATTATGGTCCTCCACTTTGACTTTAGAATGCGGTATGATCCAAGTTAAGCAAACAAGCAGAAAACAAGATGGTTTTGTACTGCCTGAGTGAGAATTCAAAATGTCTTCCTCTAGATTACTTAGGATAATTAAAGCATTGTATTTCTACCCTTTCTGTTCTATCCTACAAGTATTGGTGCATTCATGTTCCTACAAAGGTGGTTTATACTGGTATACAGATTTCTTTGCATCAGAAGGAGAATAAATCCTATAAAATATAAGGCACATTCGTATTGCTGTAATTACATCCACACCAGTAGTTGTAGCAATACAATTATTCTGTCCAAAAAGTTTTAACAAATAGTGATTATACATGTTGTGTATAGCCAGGCCATAAATAAAATGGTATCTGTATCACAAATATTTTTTTTATTAAGTTAATGAAAATATGGCATATACTTTGCTTTTTTTTATTTTATTAATCATAGAGTTGACATTTTTGCATAAAGATCACAAGACAATAGTTTGGATTTGGGTTTCTGTAACACAAAATGAATACAAATGTAAGCTTTTTCTGTACTCTGAGTGTGATGATTAGGAACAGATGTTCATGGACTTGGACATCTTATTGTATATATAATTACTAGAGCTGTCCTCCTAATCATAGCATGCAGAATTGATCACTTACCATATCTAATTAAAGCAATTTTTCCTCCTAATGTAGAACCATGAAAGTACTGTTCCCTAAATTCTCTTCTGAATGGCTTGCTAATAAAACTTATATCAAAGATTTGTTTTCTTCTCTTAAATTAATGTTTTGAACAAAATTCAGCTATTTTGTAGGATGTTTGCCAGATGTTATTCTGAGCAAGTACGGCCTGACTATTACTTTGGCTACATGAAATGTAGAATACATATTCATATCAAGTTATAAAATTAATAATTTACACATATAAATAGTTGTAGTGCTAGCCTTAAAACAAAACTGCAGTCAGTTTGTCCTGTACACAGTTCCAGATACCGTCATGGCAGGACATACGCTTTGTTCGATTTAAAATATGACTTGCTTTTTTTTTTGTAAATAAAGTTTAATGAAGATCCTGACACTCATGCGCTTCTGAGGATCTTGTTGGTGGCTACCTCTTGTTCATGCATTTGTTTTTCTGATAAGCAATTTTTTTCTTCTTTTAATTTTTTTCTGCCTCAAGAGCTGATAACGAGCTATCCAGCCACGTAATAGCAACAAAAATCAATGTTATTAGGTGATTATCATAGGTTAAAATTTAACAGCAGAATTCACAGTAGCTATCAATCACACTTGCACAGCTTTCAGCTCAGGATGGGCAAATGCTACATTATTCCTCTTAAACCTCAAAGTCCCTGTCCTGGTGTTTGAATAGGCTGAACGCAGCTTTACCGTCTCTAACATGGGGCTCCCACTCTCTTTGCCGGCCAAATGACATCGCATTTCACAAAACACATGCAGCTCAGCAAAAAATCACTACTTGTAATTAAAACCTGCCTTTTCAATCAGACTTCGCTCTTTCCAAGTAGCCAGCAGTATCTTTCTCCAGTGAACCCTTCAGAAGGCAATGCAGAAAAGAAAATCCAAGACTTCATGTAGTGTGTAGAAAAAGCAGACTCTTAAAGGAATTTTAAGTATTGTGGAAAAAAAGATACTGTCAATATCTCTTCTTATAAGTTTCAAAATTCTAATTTTTATTGTGGTTTACAAAGGCCTGCAGGAAAACTGAAAAGGAATCTGTGTGTTGCAGGGACAATATGGTGATTTAACTGATAGAAAGGAGGTTTAATGGGGAAAGACCTTATGGAATGACTGTCTTGCCTAATTAGTTATAAAAGCAAAAAGAGTGAAAAATATTGTAACTAAAGGAGGTCACCATTTATTTAAAATGCTGATTTTTTTATGATTTAATTCATATATATTTAAATCATTAATTTGGTAGACAAGCCAATGTTCCTACAACTCATCTTGTGGCCAAAGCAAGGTTCCAATTACTCCTAATTCATTGTCACAATGAATTAATTGACCTTAATTCATGTTTTTCATCATCTGTCCATAGAGGCTGGTGTTAAATTCTGTCTTTCACTCTCAGTTTGACTATGAAATATTAGCATGTCAGGGTGCTGGTATGTCCAAATAAAACCCCTAGACACGGTGACTGTAATCTGCTTTTGAAGAGGGACATCTTCGTCCCACAACATAATTTTTTTTTCCATGAGGGATCTTTTAAGCTGCCTTTCCTGCACAGAAATTGCAGTAATTAGGCTCAGTTCAAAATCTCATTCATGCTTAATAAACAGACCAATCTCACTTTGCAGTCCCTTCATTGCCTTTCTGGGGATTTACAAGTCACAGGGCAAGTAGCTATTTACTGCCAAAAAACCCAGTGGAGGTTCAATAGCAACCTCAAGGGAGGTCAAGCCTGAAGACCACAGAGCAACACCACTTCTGGAAATGTGGGTGCCCAAACCAGGTGGGAGTAGCTAATATCTTCAGTGAAGACTTACCTTGACTTAAGATAATTTGAGCAGATACCAGGTAATTGCCATATCCAGAGACTGGAGCAGCTAGGCACATGTTCAAGGCTTTATGACTATGGTAAGTGAGTCTCTCCATGATTCACTCTTTAGCAATTTTCTGGAAAAATCTCTCTTTTTCTGGGTGTATGGAAGGAAGAGAAAAACACTCAGAGAACACCCATGACTAAGCTTGTCACCCATTGTGTGGTGGTGAATGGAAACTTCATCTGGGCTCTTATCTGCGCTGCTGTGGTCTGATGTTATGATCTGAATAAGGGAAAAAAAAAAAAGCCTTAAAATTGTTCCTTTTCTCTCTTCCCTAAGGAAGAAAAACTTGTTTATGTTTTGCAAACAAAGATTTTAGCAAATGACCGCGCCCTCACTTAACAGGGAATTATTACGTGATTATGCCTTCTGGCTTGGGGGTGAGGAATCACCTGAAGAGATCTCTGCCACATTGCATTGTAATTTGAGAGGTTGATTACACTGTTTTTTTGAGGCTTGCTCTAGGTACGAGTCTATCCTGGGGGCCCAGGAGTCTATCCTTGAGGCCATGTTATATCCCAGGAGCTACTCTCCTTTTTAAATGTAAGAACAAGCTGCCTGATGAAAAGCCCATTGAAATCTTGCATGTGACCTCAGTAAAGTCGCAGGAAAAAACATGCATATTTCTTCTGGCAGAGTTTTTGCTTTTCTAGAGGCCAGAATCTCAATAGATTATGATATGCTGATCATAGAGTGGATTGATTCACTCTCATTATTTCTTGACATTTCTGTTAAAAACTCTTATGCCTTTTCCATGAAATACATAAAAGATAAATGGACATTTTAAAGATTATAAGTAAGCTGCTGTTTCAGCAACAAGCTGTCTGAGTGTATGTGTATTATTAAATATGTGACCAGTAGGAGTTACAGCATCGATGATACGGATAGGCTGATTTTACAGAGAAAAGTGGACCATCACATTAATCTGTCTCATATCAACAACACACATTTCAGTGCGGGTGAATGTAACCTGTCCTGGTTTGAGGTAAAACAGGACCAATTTTGTTCAGTAACTTTGTTTCTTAGCTGGGGCTCTTCTAACTACTGAAATTAACAGCATATTTTGCAGACAATGTTCACTCTCTCAGAGTGATAAGACCAACGTTTATAGTTGATGCCCAGGCATGGGATGCAGAGAGGCTCTTGCTTATACTTATCACTTTAACAGCCAAGGGCAACCAACTTTGTTATTTGCCCCGTTGGAGGGTCGGAAGCGGAAAAGCGCAGTGGGGTCCCACCTGTGGGGAGGAGCGGACAGGCCAGGTGACCCAAAACTGACCAACAGGGTATTCCATCCCATCTGCCTCATGCTCAGTATAAAAGCTGAGGGATCAAAGGGTCATCTCTCTTTTTTCCTCTCTTTTTCCTCTTTTTTTTTCTCTCTCGCTCTCTCGCTCTCTCTCGCTCTCTCTTTCTTCACTTCAATCGTCTGCCTTTGGTCCAGATCCTGAAGGCAGATCCAGAATCCAGTTCCTTTCCATCACTGAGTCCAGCCTGGGACTGCCCCAGTGCCAGCCAGTGACGTGATTGTCATCT
The DNA here is from genome assembly GCA_013398815.1 of Ibidorhyncha struthersii. Classification (NCBI taxonomy): domain Eukaryota; kingdom Metazoa; phylum Chordata; class Aves; order Charadriiformes; family Charadriidae; genus Ibidorhyncha; species Ibidorhyncha struthersii. The sequence continues at coordinate 689,680 of VZSZ01004110.1, forward strand.
TGGTAACTTGATACAGTTTTGTATATATTTCATTATTTCCTTTTTATTTTATTATTTATATCTCATTAAAGTAGTTTAGTTCCTTCTAAACTAATAAGTCTCCTTTTCCCTCCTCTGACTCTCTTTTTGAAGAGGGGTAGAGGGGAGCATATGTTGGTCCCATCTGGGGTCTCCCACGTCCCCAGTGGCCGATTTGGCCTTATTATAACCTTATTCACTAAGAAGCAAAGAACACACATAAGATCAGGGTCTCTGTGTGCAGGTATATCTAGATGTATAATAACTAAACTATATATTATTTTGCGCTTTGGTATCCACAGTGATTTTCAAAACGCCTTAAAGGTCAGGGAAAATAAGTTTGCTTTGCAGGGTCACGGCTGAGAAAGCGATGCAGTCATGAAGAAGTGTTGGTCTAAGCACAGGAATTACGTCATGAGAATTTACTTTGCTCTAGTAGAGACATGTATGCACCATGCCCATATCTACCTGGCGCTGACACATCCTGCTGATAATTTGGCATATTCTTTTCTTGTACTGCAAGCCCTTCCCAGCGGGCCACATCAGAGCAGTGGAAATGGTGACTGACATTGATACAGCCATCTGAATGCAGGTCTTCTCATATTCAACAGTCAAGTGTCTGGAAAGCTTTTTGAATGCTGCTGTCCATAATTCAAAGTCCCAATGATATTAAAAGACTTTTTATATTACGAGCTGCTACACTCCCACTTCTGTTCCCTGCCAATGAACATGAACTACGTGGTCAGTAAGGTGCAGAGAGGAAGCCATGGATTGTCTTGGACGAAGAGGCAAAGAACAAGTACAGTGAATTGTCTGAAAGCCCAGCATTGGCCCAGGTCCAACCCTAACACAGAGACGGAGCCCAAAATCTCTCTCAGATGCCTGAACTTTTATTACTCCACAAGAAAGGAAACCTAGCTAAGCATTTGATACTCACACTGATCTCTGACAAATTCCTGAACAATAACCTTGAATTCAAAGTAATGTTTATTGTACAGTAAACAGTAACATTTACTGTAATTTTGAGTAAGCATCTCTGGACATTACCTTCCCAGCTGATGAAGACAGGTATAAGTGAAAATGTGGGATCTTGTCTTTCCTCCAGCTCATTCACATGCTTCCGAATCATCTTCCATTTCCCTCTCCGGTGAGTTTTTTTCTGATTGTCTACTACCTAAAAACAAAAAACCAACCAACCAACCAAAAAACCAAGACCTGAAAATGGATCATAAAATTCCTCAAACTCACTAAAATCCTTTTTTAAAACGGTTCAGTAATTTCCAGTGAGTGGCCTCCTCTATCCTCACACAACCCCAAAAGGCACCTTTATTATTGCCAAAACCATAGGCTGAATGTAAGAGCAAAAGACAGTGCTTGGGGATGGCAGCATTTTCACTCCAGTGATACAGTAAACAATAATTTGTTGATCTTTTTAAAGCACATGATTCAATCCATTAATGAAACATAATTAAACCATATGAAGTGTATTATGCAGTATTTGTGTGACAAAATTAATTTACCGTGATGTCATCGTACAGAAAAGTAGAGGACTAAATTATATAATAGTTGCACACAAAACAAACTCATTGAATATGTTACATAAATGAATGTGTGGTATGAAATATGATACACACTTATAAGCAACTAAGGGAAAAGACATCTAAGCTTACAGAAATTAAATTACATTATTTCCCAGCTAATATATATAGTTTTGAACTTGAACAGGAATTTTTTTTTTTTTTTTTTGCTGCTACAAACTCAGTCACAGATACATAAACTTGCCTTGTGTGTGTATCAGAAACCCACCTTTTTTGTTCAGACACAGACTTGAGTAGTGGATTGTGCCATGCAGATATCAGGTTATGCTCTGCCTATCTTGTCATGTGATAGAAGAATGTATGATGGCAGTATTTATTTAGAGGATGGGAAGCAGCGGCAACATCTACACTGTACTGTTACAGTGCTCTAAGGAGTTTGCCACAGCCACTGAGGGTCCGCTCCGACCTCCCAGTGCAGACACACCATGATGAGCCACCACTGGGGAGGCAGAGGAGGGGAGGGAGCCAGAGAGGTCGCTTGGCAGAAGCCTATAAAAACTCACAGGAGGTAGCCACACTCAGTCCAGTGGCTTATAGCCATAGAAACCCGTTCCATTCGGTATTTAAAGGCAGTATTTTACAGGATGCTTAACACTTTGCCAGCACTGCAGAAGAAACTGAGTGTAGCAAGAAAGGAAAACACTCCTCATACTATTCCACCAGCCCTTCTCAGAAGGCTGTAAAAGGTACTGGCTGCACGTTTTCCCAGCTTGGCTCCTGCCACCTGGGGATTCCTCTTGAAAGATATTCCCTCAACGATTCTGTCTGGAATGGTTTGACATCCTTCATTAAATACTTCCTCTGCTTACCCTTCCCTATCTCTTTACTTCAGTATTCCCAGGAGAAGTTTTACAAGATGCTGATCTTGCACAGTAGGGAAAAAAAATACTCAACACCCAAGGCCTTAAATGGAGTGTTTGCTTCAAGACTCTAATTAAGGTTTAAATATATGTTTTTAAGTAGGGAAATAAAAGGACTAGGAACAATTATCTGTTCTTTGTTTTTTTCAGTTCACCTGTGACCTCAAGGAGCAAATTTCTGCAATATCTTTCTACACCTCTGCAAAATTGCTGGTAAATGTTTGAACCATACGGAAAAAAAAGGAGAGGTGAGCGTGCATTTTGTGAGCTTATGTCCAGAGGCCAACAAAACACCAACAGAAGCAGGAAATCCTATGGTGTTGACTGTGGCAAGTTAGGATGGTATACCTGGGAAAGCATCGCTATAGAAGTGTCTTATTATTATGGACTTTCCTGAAGCATCTACTGCTGCCACAAGGAGGATGGTAAGTAACTGACTTCTGCTCCAGTCTAATATGGCCATCCTTCTGGGAATGGCAAAGTACTGAAAGATATGCAGCTGGATGCAATCCAGACAATGAAAGACAAGACAAAACTACTGGAAACAATAGCAGGGAATATGCTGGCAACCACAGGAACTAATTCCAGAGCTTCAGAGCTGAAGGCGTGCCAGCCATTGCCACCAGCCCATACATACATCACACTCCATCAAGTTGCCTCTTCCTCCTACAGAGCTTTCAATCGACTTCATCATCCCACAACAATACCTTGTTAATAAAGTTCAAGTGTTTTGTAAATCAATGCCCTTTTATTGTGATAACCATAACAATAGACAGGAGATGAACAATAGAGAGAGTAGAGATAAGCACCAGGGTGCAGCTTTACAATCACTAGGACAAGGAAATACTATATCACAATCACTTACTCTCATAATTAGTACCGCATTCCCCATCACCACCCAAAATGGCAGTACACCTACATGCTGAGAGTGAACTTCACAAATTTTATGTCCCAAGAACCAAATAGTAAAGGTAGTCTAATGTAGTTTTGTTGTTGAGCTTAAGCCATATTATGAGACAGTTCCACTTGCCTGACGGCTTTCCACAGACCTACTCCACACCCTCTGTGACCATCTGCCACTTGCTGCCTCCTTTAGCAGGAAGAGAGCACTGGGTTTCATCAGCCTGGAAAAGACAGGCAGGGACAGCTAGTATCTTGATTAGCATCACGAATATCAACAGGTGATTGGGGAAGGGAGAAGTCCTTACTAACAGTTTTGCCAAGTGTTTCCTGAATTGCCTAACACTCTTTACTAGCCCAGGCTGGCAGCACTGGGGTATTCTCAGTGGCCTGCTACAACATGGGAGTTATTAGCTCCCAGTTACCTCCCTGGCAGGTGGGTGAGGATGACAAAAAAATAGCACCCTTGATCAATTAGAAACTTGGAATGAGTGCATATGGAGACTATAGTCTCCCTGTACATTTTCGCGCTGAAAATCCGCAGCTCCAAGGACACGCACGCCCTGAGGTTTTAGTTTCGTTGCTGGCCAGTATAACAACCAGATTCACCAAATTGTAAGTCCGCCCTGCAAACACAGCGCTCACAAGTAGTTACACTTCATTCCTCTCACGCATGTTCTCCATCCTTAGGCACAGGCACTTACAGCATCCTTCCCATAGCAGCAGGGTATATCCTGACCTAGCAATGGGAAAGGGCTTAATTACGCAGTCCTCATCCATGCAGGTGATGATAGGCTCAGGCATGAGACAAGACAAATAATCTAATCGATTAAACAAAGCAAAAACCAGTATTTGAACCTCGTCTCCCAGTATTATGGTAAGATCTGGTATGCTGCCAGGGCCCCAAGAGCACCCCTGCTCCTAGAGGTCTGGTTGTGGGGTCGCTTTGGTGGCTGTGGGGAGAGGCTTCCCCGCAGTGCTGCTGGGAGCCTCAGCAAGGGTTGACCCTCTTCCCATGGGAGCTGCTTTGAGCCAAGCCTCTATTTGCCTCCTACCCGAGCTTGACCATCCCAGGGCTGTCTGACCCTGGTCCCCTCACTGGGCCTGATCCTGGCTCCCACCCCGAGGCTAACACCTCAGCCGGGCCATATCCCTGTCCGCAGTGGTCCCCAGCCTCTCCTGCTCCCTGGCTGAGGGCAGTGGGATGATCCTGTCTGGGAGGACCTGCCCTGCCTGCTGCAAGGGAGCCCTGGCTGCTTGCAGCACCCTGATGCACAGCGTGGTCACACTGCAGATGTTTCTAATGGGGCATGGCTGCAACCAGCAAGATTGAGGACAATGGTTATCCACTTATGGTGCACTTCCACACTGCCACATGGAGAGAAGAGCTGGGACATGACAAGGAGGCTAGAGTCAGCCACCCCACCAATAACAGTTTTTGGGTGAGCAAAATCAACCACCTTGTACCTCAGCAGTCTGCATTTTTAGCAAACTTCTGGGTAGATTCAGAAAGACAGAAGCATTAGTGTGTGGCTTGTGCTAGTACAGGTGTATCTGATGCCACCATGCGCAACAGCAGACAGACCATGTCTGGAATAGTACAGCCCAGCATCAATACTTCAAAAGAAAATGCAAAAAAAAAAAATTCAAAGGTTCCTACAGAGAATGATAGGAATGGCAGAAAACCTGCTTTACAGGGAGTCTGAGGAGACTGTATTACTTCAGAGTGAGAAAAGTCTTTAATTTGGTATACAGGCACACAAAACTATCCAATGGCTAGAAGCCAAAGCTTCAGTTTCAAATTAGCAATAAGGGGCACAGCAAAGGGAATAATTTACCAAATTCAGAAACACATTTTCCACCATTTGAGGTACATAAATGAGCATTAGAAACTTTCCAATGTCCTCTGTCTTGACCCAAGTTAGGAACGAAATGAAGAGCCACTGTGAAAGTTCAGTGGTTTCTGTGACACCTGTGGGTACTTCCATGGGCTGCTCCGGATGTCAATCTACAGCTATTAAATATTTTTTTTTCCTAGGAGTCTGACAAAAAAAAGGTTATTTTAGTTTTCTATAAGAGTAAATACCTTTTACTAAATTGGGGTAAAGATATTGGAAAGTACAATGCTCTTGATCCTAGTTTAAGGAAGAAAACAGAAAAGAAAGGCAATAGGAGGTGATCCTTCCCCTCTACTCAGCACTGATGAGGCCACACCTGGAGCACTGCATCCAGTTTTGGGGTCCCCAGTACAAGAGAGACATGGACATACTGGGGACAGTCCAGTGAAGGGCCATGAAGATGATGAAGGGACTGGAGCATCTCTCCTATGAGGAAAGGCTGAGAGTGCTGAGGCTGTTGCGCTTGACGAAGAGAAGGCTCAGGGGGATCTCACCAATGTGCACAAATACCTGAAGGGAGGGTGCAAAGAAGATGGAGCCAGGACCTTTTCAGTGGTGCCCAGTGACAGGACCAGAGGGAAAGGGCACAAACTGAAACACGGGTGGGTCCACCTGAACATCAGGAAACACTTTTTTACCATGAGGGTGACTGAGCACTGGAACAGGTTGCTCAGAGAGGTTGTGAAGTCTCCATTCTTGGGATATTCAAAACCCATCTGGACATGGTCCTGGGCAACTAGCTCTAGGTGGCCTTGCTTGAGCAGGGGGTTGGACAAGATGACCTCCAGAGGTCCCTTCCAACCTCAGCTGTTCTGTGGTTCTGTGATTCTGAGAACAGACAAGACTGGTCAAGTGGTGAAACAAACTTATGGTAGCCACCAGCATTGCTTGCATGTATTTTTGAAAATGATATTACATTACTATTTTTTACTTGTATCACAGATGTTTTTTTCCCCTCTGGTCTGTGGAGCTAGATATTACTCTGAGTTTTATCAGTAGAGTCTGAAGCCAGATCACTCCAAAGAACCTGTAATCTGGTGTCCTTCTGCTAGTCAAAGATCCGCCTTTTGATGTGGTGGCACTTGGCCCTGGGGACAGAATGAAATGGAGCCTATGTGAAATGTCTAGCCAATCTTTGCCGAACCTCTTTCCAGGGGAAAAGTACTAACAACTTCAAATGGATGAAAACATTTAATGTAAAACCTCAGACCCCGTTCTAACACTAAAAGGGTTAAGCCTTCTATTCTGTTAAATTAACAAAAATGCTGTTACTGTTTCCTCCTTGCTTGCCAGTGTGGTTTCCTCTGCAGTAACATCTGTGACACCACAGAATTTTTCAAGACCTAATTTGTGATGTTAGAAGAGAATTTTAGTTCACCAGGCAGTTTGGGGAATAATGTAATTTACTTATATATATATGTTTGGTAAGCATCTTGAATCTTCCTCACGTCGCCATGAATCTTGTGTGGTAGCAGCCCTGGAATGCAAAAATCATCTAGGGAATTCCTCATTGCTAAGTTTAGTACTAAAGAGCTAATGGCTTCAGTATGTTGTATTGTTTAGATGTGAGATTATATTCAGAGATCGGACTCAGTTTCTTTTCTGGAAAACCAGTCTAAATACAGTTAGGGTGCGCAAGTTCCATTTTTGACTGCCTTGCGTTGGACCCTGGAAAGTGCAGAACAATTTAGCAGAGTTAAAGTTAGCTTGGTTAAGAAAGAAAAAGGCACTAACTCAGTTTTTCATTCCTAATTCTCCAATCACTAAAATATTATCTGTCACCAGAAGAAGTAGCAGTGTTAAAAAGGACCACTGGCTTTAAGGAAAAGTACATTCACTGAATTCTTCAGAAAAACAGAGCTTACATGTAAATTTAATTCCCACATCTTCAAAGGAGCCTGCTTATGTAAACTGGCTTAGATAAATCAAAAGGTACAAAGGATCTAGATCACTGTAGCTCTCTAAAATCAAATATGTCCCACTTTAATTTAGTTTTATAAATTGTTATATCTAGAATTTACTTTCCAACCCATGTTAATGGCTGTCTTCCTTTGTGAAACCCTTTTTAATCTCCTGGCCTATTTCCAATGGATAAGAAATTACCTTTTGGTCATATTCCCATATCACTGAAGTGACTGATGAGTTTGGCCACAATTCTTTGCCTTTACAACACAAGTGCTGAAATCTGCTGTTAATGGCTACAGTTATGCCTAGAAATACTGTGAAGTAAAGCCAGAGCTGTGCAATCTTCTAGACTCAAAAAAAAAAAAAGTAATTACTGTCACTGGAAATAGCTGGCCACCACTGGGAAACAGAATGTAAAAATAATTCTTTTTAGCTGTACTTATGCAACCAGGGCAAAAGACAGTTAAATCAATAATAAAGAAAAAAGATTACTCAAATGCAGTCTTCTATGACCTGTGCCAGATTCCAATACTGAAAACAGTTCACCTACAAATATTGTAAAATCAGCAAATGATATAAACCCGTATCTCCATCTGCTTTCTTTTACCCAACCTTGGTAAATTCATCAGAATAGTCAAACATGACGATGTGGAGATAATCTGGGAGTCATAGAAAGTGGTTCTCATAATACAGCAGCACCAATTACTCCACACTTTTTGCCAGACCAGCTGCTATTTTAGATGTCTTCTCTTGGATAATCTGAGAAGGTTCGCTAAACCTATTATCCAGAATATCCTCTTGCAAGGCCTAGCGATGCCTTATATGTACTTAGCATAACCTTTGAATATGCTAATGGACACTGGTGCAAGGGGGTAGCACTTTCAAAAATAGCATTGTGTCCTCTGAACTCCAGACAGATTCCTGTCCATAAAATCCTCCTCCCTCCTGCTGGCTGGTACCTGGCAATAGTCTCATCTGTACAAAAAACAGTCAATAGTGTCAGCCAAACCGCTTAAATATTGAAGCTACTGAGGCTAGTGCAGATTCCGCATTCTTGCTTTATCCCAGCTCCTTAGAGGAGGAGAGAGGGAGCGACTGCATCTTCTGGTTGGAGATCACTTCAGCGCAGGGCTCCAATGCACACAGCACCCGGCCTCCCGCTGCTGCTCACAACTGGCACCAAGCTGTTCGCAGGCCTTTCAGAGGTGCGTGTCCTAAACATTTTGTAATACGAAAATTTAGGCAGACTTTATTGTTCCCGTAGCTTACTTGTGATTTTGTTTTTTTTGAGTCAACGAACGTTACTTTGGGCAATGGAAAGAGTGCTGCTTATGCACCTGCTCCATCACTACCCTCAGCTCCTGCCACAGCCCCTGCCGTCGAGGGCAGCCCCTGCAGGTCCCAGGGCTGGGATCCAGATCGACTCGTCATCCAGGTGGACTGGGCAATAAACGGAGAAGGGATTTTGGTCCCATATCCTGCACTGAACGCTCAGCTAGGGCTAAGAATTGGGCTAAGAGATACCATTAATAACTGCAGATTTTGAAAGAGTTGAAGCAAAACATCAATTGATTAAAAAAACTCTTACATAATATTTCTCCATGCTAAACAAAAGGGACTGTATGGTTGAGAGAATTTTTGTGATGATTCGATCATCAGCTTTCCACAAGCTATTTTTAAAGTCCTATGTTTTTTAAGCTGGTGGTGTGTTTGTAAAAGTTGTGTGGCATGGATTTAATATTATACATAGATCTGAAAAATCAGTATATATGAGAAAGACAAGTTTTCCTACCTATGCTATTTAATTTATGCTGAGAATGGTTACAGTTAAGTAACTAAGATGAGAAGAAAAGAATTTAGGTCTTCCAGTGTAACACACCTGCTTTATCATTCCTTTCACTAAGTAGATTTAGATAGACATGGTACAGAATGTGAACTCCTATTGACAGATAAACAGAAGTATAATATGGCAGTGAAACTGGGAACTTAAGCATTTCTGAAGAGATTACCTACTGTTTAATGCAGGATACATTTAACAATCAAAGAAAAATCTATGAAAGTTCATTTTACTAAAGATATTTTCATTTTCTACTAGCAAGACATACTGCATTTTGCTATTTTATGGCCACTGCTGCTATTTTATCATTCTGTAGAAAAAGTCATTTACAGAATTGTCCCTTTCTTTTTGTGGTAAGGACAAAATAAGCTTTCCACACTAAATTAAGATAGATTAAGATTGTATATTAAAAAAATAAATCCCTTCTGATGCTATCTGAAAAGAGCAGCAGTCTGCACCAACCATTACCATTTTCTTTACATTTAAAATAGCATATGTATAGCAAAGGTAGCTGACAATAGTAGTTTAAATTAGTTATGTTATATACTGAAATGGAAAGTCAGAAGTACACAAAGGAACAGAAAACAAAAAAAAAATTCCATAACCTGCATTCTAATGTGACAAGAAAAGATTAGGCTTTATGATGACAAAGACCAGGCGGAATATGAATACCAGCAACTTTTTTAGTAAATGTGAACTATGAATGCAGAGCTTTGGGCATAACACAAAAGTTGCTTTGTAATGACAAAATTTCTTTCACCCCAAGGTGAATTTGATGCTGAAATACATTTCTATGAAGAATACTGTGGCTCTTATAAAAACTGAGATAATCATAATGACTCTTTAATTATTAGCTGAGACTTATTACAAAATATGTCTGCACCCAGTGTTGCTAATAGCACTGGGTTGATGTAGGTCTTTGTTCCTTCCACACAGCTCAAGTCACATGAGGATAACATTGACCTTATTTCAAGGAAGAATTATTCATGTCACTTCTTCTAGTTATAGAGGTTGTTCACCCAGTCATGCCTGACTGAAATAGAAAAGGTGGATTTACAAATGCAGTGCCAGACGCACCGAGTCGACAAAGTACTTTATTTAATCTGTAAAATTAGTTCCAGAGCTACAAAAGGCAGAGGAAGAGACAGATCCAGCACGCCCGCTGGAAGAACTCTAATATCATTTAGGACCTCAAGCAGTCACCTGTCAACTTCTATAGTCTATTGTCCTCCACAGGCTTTTTCTCTACATCCCTAATATAGTCCATATACTTGTCTAGCCACACTGCTCCATTGTCTTTTTTTTTTTCTTTTCACTTCCAGTATCATCTCTACACTACCATCTCTCACACAGCCCAGCCTCTTAGCTTTCTCAGGTCCTTATTTTCTCCCCCAACAGAACCTCTGAACACCTCACAGTCTTGAAGATGCCTTCATAGGATTGCTATCTGAAAAGTACACTTATTCCCCACCCCCCAATCACCAATCCTTCTCTTTTCTTTAAATTCCAAGGAGGTTTGCTGATGACACTAAACTGGGAGGAGTGGCCGACACGTCAGAAGGCTGTGCTGCCTTACAGCGTGACCTGGATAGGATGGAGAGTTGGGCAGAGAGGAACTTAATGAAATTCAACAAGGGTAAATGTAGGGTACTGCATCTGGGGAGGAATAACCCCATGCATCAGTACAGGTTGGGGGCCGACCTCCTGGAGAGCAGCTCTGTGGAAAGGGACCTGGGAGTCCTGGTGGACAACAGGATGACCATGAGCCAGCAATGTGCCCTGGCGGCCAAGAGGGCCAATGGCATCCTGGGGTGCATCAAAAGGAGTGTGGCCAGCAGGTCGAGGGAGGTCATCCTCCCCCTCTACTCTGCCCTGGTGAGGCCGCATCTGGAATACTGCGTCCAGTTCTGGGCTCCCCAGTTCAAGAAGGACAGGGATCTGCTGGAGAGGGTCCAGCAAAGGGCTACAAAGATGATTAGGGGATTGGAACATCTTTCATATGAGGAGAGGCTGAGGGATTTGGGTCTCTTTAGTCTGGAGAAAAGAAGATTGAGGGGGGATCTTGTTAATGCTTTCAAATACTTGAAGGGAGGATGCCAGGGGGATGGGAGCAGTCTTTTTTCAGTGGTGCCCATTGATAGGACGAGGGGTAATGGGCACAAGCTTGAACACAGGAAGTTCCATCTTAACATGAGGAGGAACTTCTTTACTTTGAGGGTGGTGGAGCACTGGAACAGGCTGCCCAGAGAGGTTGTGGAGTCTCCCACTCTGGAGACATTCAAAACCCACCTGGACGCTGTCCTGTGCAACCTGTTGTAGGTGACCCTGCTCTGGCGGGGGGGTTGGACTAGATGATCTCCAGAGGTCCCTTCCAACCCTGACCATTCTGTGATTCTGTGATTCTGTGAAAGGAAGCAGAAACTCTGATGTGTCAAGATGACAAAGGAAAGCTATGTTTAAGCAGAGAATTAAATTCAGGATATCTACAGTCTTCACGAGAAGGCATCCTTCAAGTCTTTGAAGTCCCTTTCCCCTCTTCCTTAACTACTTTCTTACTGCTACTTGGAATTTAGCCAGGGCAAGTACTTGTAAAACAAATGGTCCAAATTATAAGAAGTCCAAATCTTTTCAGTCCCAAGTGTCAAATGAAAGATATCCCTGTCTAGCAGGTAATGCTCCTTACACTTGGGATGCAGGTCTTGTGATATCTCAGGCTATACACTCCTAAAGCCCTGTTTGAATCTAGCCCTAAGAGAAGAAATTATATTAACCTATTTTCATTCTGAGTAAGAGTATCCGTGCAGGAGGATAAATAATGTTCAACCACTGCACTTTGGAGTGTCATACAGATTAGCCAAATATTCCTGGATACAGAAGCTTTAATGGATTTTTCCATGCAGATGCTAGTCTAGTCAAGCCCTCTACAGCATTAGAAGTGTGCCTTATATCATAAGCCACCTTATATTGCAGATACATTTTCTGTGTTATCCGCTTTTGGTGAGAGATGTTATGGGGCACAGCACTGGGTGCCAGTTGTCTTAATGTTTAAGTGACTCATAAAGGTTAGCAAATGACAAGAATTGCTTGTTATGTCATACACCATTACTTGTATGGACATTACAGTATCCAGTGCTTCTACTCACATTTCAGTCCAATGTGACTGCTGTTTTCCGCAATGATACATAAGCAGTAATAGGTAATAACTACCCCATGACAAGCTTATTTTGTAGAGCCTGAGAACCCAAGCAATGAAGGAATTAGTAGTGCTGCTTTTACAGTCCATGTTCATATTGGTATGGCAAGTAGCTAAACTGACAAAATGGCAGTATTTCTCTTAAATATCTTTCTATTTTCTCTCTTTTATGTAAGTGCAACCATTTCCATGTTTATTCCATTATCATTCACTAATACAGGAAATAATTGTGAGAATGAGATTTTCTTTCAAATAGAGGTCTGCATCGTTGACTTTATTTCAGCTTTGCTGTAGTTATGTTAACAAAAACAAATATGTGAGCTATGAATGTTCTTGTCACAGCCATTATCTTTTTCCTGATGGCTTTTTGAGTTCAACACGGTCTATTTACATATAGCTTTTGGAATCACAGAAATAGGGGCAGGAAAGGACCTCAGGAGGTCACCCATCGCCTCTCCCTGCTGCAGGGCAGAGCCAAACAGCTAAACCACACCTAAACAGACCCGAGTTCTCCCTAGCTGTTAACATCTGACCCATGTCCACACAACAGCCGCTGGTGGATGTTTACCTCAGCTTCAAGATCTGATCTATTTACAGATGCTGTGACTTTTAATAGATGATGTGATCCATACCACACATTGCACGTGTAGCTCTTTCCATTCCATGTTCTTACTGTCTTCTTTCACAATGCTCTGTGTCCTCTGCAGGTCTGAAAATCTACACGTTGCAGTAGAAAGAAGGGCGTTTCCACTGTCCCTCTACCCAACACTGTGATCTGCAAATAGTTTACATCAGCCCCTGCATTCTCTGATAAATCCTTTGCTTTCACAACCCTGAGCATTTATAAATAGCAACATAGGATATCGTGTCTTGAAAAAGCCACAAAACTTCCCAAGAAACTGATTGCCCAACTGAAAATTCAGTAAAAAGGGAAAAACTAACCATAATGTACCAGGTAAGCAAAGCCTCTGAGGCTTTGTTTCCTGCTTTCTTTCATTTGCAAAGCAGACACAAGTATTGTTTCTGAAATGATGAAGTTTGCTGAGGCTGCACAGAGCTTTCCCTGAAAATCCTTTTGCACAGTGGAAACTCCACTGGGAGAATGTGGCTTGGATAATGAAGTGGTCTCAAAGCTGGTGGCCTGTGTTCTAGCATTACTTATCCATATGTTGCTTTTTTTTTTTCCTGAGGCATTCATCATCTTCATTCTGCCAGGTATCATTAAAAAATGCTATGGAAAGGCATGTATGTAGTTGTAGGAACTTGTGTACTGTTATATAGGATTTATCCACAGCAAAACGTGCAGCACAGGAGCAAAATTCTACTCACTGAGCAGGAATTTTGCCAGGGTGTCTGGGATTTCATCCTTGAGGCTGCCTCTCCCTTCAGAGCTGTGACTGAGGTAGAAAAGTATTACTAGCTTCACCTCAGAAGGGGAACATCAGGCAATGAGCAAATTGCGCTGTCGTTGTTGATGAGGGGGTCTCAGTAATAACCCCAAATCATTGCTCTAGAAACCTTGTCCTTGTGCCTTTTCTGACAGGATAGCATTAGCAAATTCTACACTTTAAAACTTTGTGTGGTTTATTGGTTTGTGAGTTTTTTTCCCCGCTGGGTGGGAGTTATCTGGTGGAATGTACTTACATGATATAATCAACAGGTCATAGTTAAGGTTCACCCTAACTAGGATAATCCCAGGGAGAAGAGCCTGATGGTGTAGAACAGATTTAGAATCACCAGCAAGGGCACAGATCTGAAGTGTAATGACATATTTCAAGTGCTCCAAATACACAGGGTCTTTTAACCTATTAGAAATTATGAGCTTCAACCCACTGTGTAGTAAGAAAAAAATAAACCACAGAGTCATAGAATCATTCAAGTTGGAAAAGACCTTTAAGATCATCGCGTCCAACTGCAAACCTAACCCTACCAAGTCCACCTCTAAACTATACTAACCCTGCTGCCTGCTTAGAAAGGAAAGCCTCATAGCCACTTGAAAGAACTTGTACAACCTTCTCTGTACAGAACATCCCTCACCACAAATGTCAGGAGTTAAGAATAAGAAGTAGGATTTGATTTACATTGTACAAATAGAAACTTAGAACGATTCAATGACAAAGATATTAATTTCCAGATGTAAGTCCAAGGCAAAAATTCCAGAACTATAGGCCATTCCCGCCTCAGGATGGTGCCCTATATTATGCTGTATTATAATATGTCCCAGACTAGGACAGCATTGTATATTCACTGGAGAAAATGTTTCGTTCCCATCTGGGTCTGAAAAATCTAGGGCCTGATCTTGGGAACAGTCACTGAAATAACTGACTCACACATCTATGAACAAAGCTGCTCCTATGAGCAAAACTGCTCCGTGTTTTTAGCACCCAGTCTAAAACTTGATGTGTCAGAGACAAAAATGCACTAGATGATATACTGGAAACAGTTAATTCTCAGCACCCCAACTCTAAACAGTTAAGTCATGCTAAAAGTATTTCCAGGGATACTCACAGATGGCAGACACATATCTAATTGCCTGTTAGTATAAGGACACGGAGAGGAGCATGTTTCCAGCTCTTCATCATCAGAAAGTGATTGAAACAGTGTCCTAAATTCCAGTGATACAACTGGAATGGATGTAAATAGAGGACTCAATGCATATGAATCATCCCACCAGCCAAATCCTGACTCTTCACTCGGTTTGTTCAGTTCATTTTCAGGCAAAGTTCTCATTTACTTTAATGTGACTGCTGTCACAAGGGAAGGTCATAAGTGCAAGAGTCATTGCACTGCTCCTAAAGATAGACCATGGACCTTAAGTACACATTTATTAGAGAGCTGATAGGTAACAGATGATGTAACACAGTTGATTGAAGAAGACGGTTTTTGGCAATAGAAATTAAATGGAGTGAATTAACTTTACGGATCAAAACTCAGTAACGCACAGGAGGCCTACTGAAGAATGGATGCTTTCATTATTGAATGCTTCTGCTAACAGGAATGTAACATATAAGCTGCACAAGAACAAGCTAAATTCTTCGTTACTCAGAGAAGATCAATTAACTTCATTGGGATTGCTTCTAAGAATGGTAATTTTAGATTATTTAGAAAAGTTTAGCTGAAACCGAAAACGCTCTTTAGACTTTAAGGACCCAGAAGAGTTGTGTATAGCAATCCTAAGAAGGAGTACCTAAAACAGCTAGATAAACCATCTATAACCAACATGTACTGTCAAAGTAAAAGCAACCAGGGAATCTGGCCAAATCATGGATTTCCAAGTCTCAGGCTTTGGGAGACGGAGACACCAAGGAGCTATTTGCCCAGCTAAGCACATGTAGTGTGGCTTCCAGAAGATGCTAACACCAAAAGGGAATGGAACTTGCTGGAAGTATGATTACCAGTTGGGTTGGGAACAGAACTATAATTTTAACTGCTGCCAGTGGAAGTCTTAATCGATGCTGTTCTTCCTTGTTCTGCAGCTATTTACCTATGTACAGATATGTATACACCTGCCACAGCAGTACTGCTCTCAGGAAGGGAGACTAAAACAGTGGTTCCAGAATGTTACAGAGTCTGGCAAAAACTGAGATTTGTGCAGAAAGGGATTTGTGATTTTCAGAACAAAAGGAGGTGACAGCACAATATTTGCAGAGGATGCTCAGCTTTGGAATGATAAGGGGAAAAGGGACTAGGGGTATGCAATTTGACTGAGGGTATACAGTGTGATGGACCAAGATTACACTTCTTTTCTTGGCTGTACCTGTCTCCCAGGTTGCGGGCATCTCCAACACCAGGGCTTCTAGCCTTGCTCTGAGCAGGTCTCATCAATAAGGATTTGAAACTGCCTATGGCATCCAGTGACTCATCTTATATAATGACTCCGTGTTGCAAGCTAATGGAGTTTAGCCAGACTCAGCAATAGTGGAAAGTTTTCCTTTTTTTTAACAGACAAGATTTTTGAGACTACCATCTACCCCTCTGCTCCCAGATCCCTGTTCAGAGCCCACTGCCCAGCCACTTCACAGATCTCACTGCAGGGTGCTTCAGTTTTGAAAATTGCTCAGTTCCCACAGTGATTCTATTCCTAGTATGTGAACAACATAGCTACAGCCTTCTTCCTGGGGGATGTCCCTTAGAGCATATGATGTTTTTAAGCAAAGATGGAGACCTGAGAACCACAATCAAATGATCAGATGTGAACTTACAAGATTGTCCTCAGGAGGAAGTATGATGCAGGAAATAGATTTGCTGATTTTAGAACCATAATATTTATGATAATTGTGTTGCAAGGCAAAACTCTGCATAACCAGACATTGGGTAATGTAGGTTCAGTGGAAGCTGTGCTACCCATGTCTAACCATTTACCTCCCTATTACGCTGCAACAGTCGTGTTACCCAGGGACAGGCCTCCTGGAAGTACGGGCAGGCTTTGTGCGATAGATTGCTGATATTCATGCAGAAAAGCAAGACCACCAAACCTTTGCACTTGTCAATATTTGAACTCCAGCAGTTGGTGACTAATGGCTTAACACATTGATTCTTGTTGCCACCCTCCCCCTGTCTTCCAGGAAAAATAAGATTCAGTTTCCCAACTCAGGGGATTAGGAAAAAATCGAAAAATGCAGCCTAGCCCCAGCCTCCAAAATAAATATTCTTTATTCTCACAAAGTCCTTTACATCCAAATACACCCCAATATTAAAAACAAAACAATCCAAAATTATTAAAAACAAAACCACGAAACCCCTACCCACCACCAGCAACAAACCCAGCAAGGACAGTGATGTCTGTTTTGGAGGCAAAGCCTTAGTGTTTTGCCTGAGTTCACACCGGGGATTCCTACTTGACCTGGAACCAGAGCCCAAGACTTCCAGACTCACATTTCAATCCCCTGTCAGCTAGGTCAGTACAACCTACCTAAAACTTCCCCACCCAGCTCTTGCCTGCAGGTGTTTGCTTCCAACTTGCAGCCGTTTCTTGGAAGAGGTGGGGAGGTTCGAGCAGCATGCTTAGTAGCTAAGTATCACCTCCTGCACCTCTGAACGGCATTGCACCAACCTAGAGGAGCTGCCCTTCACCACTTCCACTGAAGTAAATGATGCAGTAAACACGAAGCAAACTCATCCTGTGTATGAGCATGACATGAGCACAGACACACTTCTGCAAAACAGCCTGCTGAGGGTCAAAGACCTGGAGTCCAACTCCTTTGACTGGCAAGGTCAGGCCAGCTGGTCTTCTTTCCCACTAAGGTTGGCATATATCATTACAGATCCTTTTACTTCTCTTGTTTATGAAAATGGCTGTTTTTATTAAGTAGGAACTCTTTTCTTAGCAAAACCAACCAGACCTCTAATGCATTAAAAGCAGGCACTCATTTCATGCTATGCCAGGGTGGAACTCACCGATAATAAAAGTTTGATTTCCTTTACAAATCTCTGAAAGCATGCAGTTTCAGTTTCACATTTTTATAGTTCTCTGCTTGAAAAGAGAGAGAAAAACAGAGATGGGAAGGGGGAAAGGAACATGGCCCAAGGAATCATTAAATTTCTTTATGCCATGAGTGTTCTGCCAAGGCCTATCCACAGAAATAGAAGCAAAGGTAGGACACTGGTGCTTCTGCAGATTCTCCATTTAAAATATTGGCTCTGCCAAGAATCATAGAATGGTTTGGGTTGGAAGGGACCTTGAAGATCAAGTTCCAACCCCCCTGCCACAGGCAGGGACACCTCCCACCAGACCAGGTTGCTCAAAGCCCCATCCAGCCTGGCCTTGAACACCTCCAGGGATGGAGCTTCCATAGCTTTTCTGGGCAACGTGTTCCAGTGCCTTAACACCCTCAAAGTGAAAAATTTCTTCCTAATATCTAATCTAAATCTACCTTCTTCCAGTTTGAAGCCATTCCCCCTTGTCCTATCACTACATGCCCTTGTAAAAAGTCCTTCCCCGCCTCTCCTGTGGGCCCCTTTAGGTACTGGAAGACCACAATAAGGTGTCCCTGGAGCCTCCTCTTCTCCAGGCTGAACAACCCCAACTCTCTCAGCCTGTCAAAGAAGCCTGAGCACAATTCTTAGTTTATGGCAAGATTATGGCACAGTTACAGCAAGAATACTGCGTGTCCCTTCAGCTCAAGGGTCCCATTTCTTAGGCCTGGGACTGCCAAGAGGTCCTGTGTGAAACCTCTTTCCCTGGCCCACACACAGTCCCAGAGATGGCTGATGCATTTCTCACAAGAGGGGTCCAGGTAAAATCCACAGATATTAGAAGCCAGAACTGGAACTCAGAACAACCACCTTCTTCAAGAGTATTTTCAGCATTGGGCTACAGCTGGACAGATTTTCAGCCTGCATATATTTGTTCATACGCGATCACTTGTTTACTTAATTGTCTGTCATAATTACCTTTACAAATGCACTTACACAAGCATAAACAAAAAAAGGCCACTTAATTTTGTTAATGAAAATTTTCTGCCAATAAAAGAATTGATCTTGCAATGGAAATGTGTTTTTCTTTTCTTTCTTTCTTTGTGGAAAACAAAGAAACTTTGAAAGAAAAAAAATGCCAGTTTTTGCTGGATATAACTTTTTCCAAGTTTAGGTAAAATGAATTTACAAATCAGTATTTTGGCTCAAAACTTACTCAAAATCTGAGGGTTTGGGGCGGATCCTGTTACAGAAAATTACCAAAATACATAGGATTGTGGTTTCTTTCATTTTTTAAAAGGTTTTCTGTAGAAATCACTTAAAGGTTAGCCACAAACATAATGCCTGTGAGTATATCGGCCACATCCCTCTATGAATCACAAAGACATTAATATTCCTAATGCTAGATTTACGGCTTTTAAGATAGACATCTTAGACTAGAAACAGCAACGTTTAGCTAAAGGTCCTCTGCATGAACTGCAAAACTCTGGTCAGGTAGCAGAGTGAAACAACTAAGTTATGTGAAGTGGCAGAAAGTTGTTGGTCGGGCTCCAAGATGATCGGGTGCTTCAGTTAAAAAACAAAATACCTGACCACTTGAGCTGTTACAAGATATTGCCAAAATAAACCACAATTATTTATTCAGATGATGTTCCTTGGCTTTCCTTTCAGGAAAACTGCCAGAAAATAAATGAAGTATTCACTGAATCAACAACCCAGAAAAGACACTTAAAGAAAGGTCTGAAGTCAGAATATGCAACATGCTTCATTTAACTAAGCAATATAGTTAGAGAAAGGCTTGTTTTTCTTTAGCTCGCTGAGATTGCTTTTTACCATTTAAAATTTAACAGGTTTATTTAGAATGAAAACAATTAAATAGTGCAGTGCCTTATGCCACTAACAAGAAAAGGCACCCAAAATAATCTTTTTATTTACATGTATGAGAAATATTTTCCTCTCCAATTTCCCCTTTCTTATCAGTACTACTTGGCCGGTTTAGCCTTTAGTGATTTTGCTGTATGATTTATTGTACACAGAGTGGTCATTACCTTTTTATTGTCTGGGTTTTTTTCTTTAAACACGCACCTAAGAGTCTGAGTTCTGGGTGAAATAAATGTGAATAAGGGGGCAGTGGTTTGGGGTTCATCAGCCATCAGCAATGCGGGAACACACAACGTCAAAAGCCGGGCAGATTGAGGTTTGAGCTCCGGGTGCTAACAACCGCTGCCTTGCATGGGAAATATACGGGAATACTCTAAAACTGACTTGTCTTGGGCCACTTCCTGGGAGACGGGCACCACTGGAAACCAGGTCACCCATCCTTTGCTGTCGGGATCCACCAGCTTTGTCAGAATTCAGGCAAGAAGTACGGGGCGGGGGGGCTGTAGGAAGGGTGGGATGGTGGTGGTGACAACCGTGGGGAGCCAAGCGGGGAGAGTAATTTAAAGAAAGGCACACAGTATCTCAGGACACAAGACCTGAGAGCCCACGACATGCCTGCTTTTAACTGCCATGTGTGTGTCGCTGTATGCTTGAAGTAAAGCAGTCACTCAACAGGAGGGTAATGTGCCCAGTTGCTGTATGAGCAACTGCTGTAGTGTTAAAATACTTTCTGGTTAAAATAATTTAACTGATACATCTGAGAGGGCAACCTGTTTCTTAATGCCTAAAGCCTGACTAATGCAAACCATATGAACACAAGTTAAGTTATGATGTACCCTGTCTACAGTTTATGTGTTAGTTAAGTAGATTAGCTCATACCTACAAAAATAGTGACATAACTCTCTCCCCCTACCTATTTCCGGAGGAGGTATATACCTTAGGCACAACTGGAATAACCCTGTACATGATTTTCAGTAACTGCCTGGTGTCAAATGAAACTCTCAAAATTGTCTCATTAAACCTGACTAACATTTGGGTCTAAAGCACTCCAGATGAAGTGTGAGCCAATTTCTCTGTAAAAGACCCATTAACAATGAGAGAAAACATGAATAGAGAAGTTTTGAAGAACCCTAACTTGCTTTCTGTTGCTACGGGATACACTTCCTTGGTCTACCCCCATGTTCTCAGCAAGTCTGACTCACAAGAAGTCTGGCTTTCAGTAAATAATGAAAGCCCCACGCTGCTGAAAACAATGTAAGAAGGGTTAAAAATAAAATCAAATCAAATAACATGCAAATGAAATATTACTTCATACACTCAGTTGCAGACACTAAGTAGGGTGCTTTACTGCTGAAGTGCTCTCTATAGGCTACATACTGCACCTGGAAAATGGGTGTTGAGACAGACTGGATGTTGTTGTTCCATTTGGAAAGTGATGTTTTTACTGCTCTGCTCCCTCTTCTATTGAGCCCAAACCGCTCCTTGCTATTTGTGTCCTTTTTTTTCTTATTTTCTTTTTCTCTGCAGCAAATGCCACTGCCAAATATCTTTCTCCCACGATATCTCCCTGTCCCGCTCACTTTTCATAACCTCTACTTGTTACATGGAATGGTTTCAGAGACACAGAGGTTAAACCCAGAACTTACCCCAGCGACTTCCACTTTTGGATGTCTCCATATGGGGTGTCTGAAACTAGTGACATCTTTGGGATGGAGTTTTTAGTTCCCATGAAGTTCAGAGAAAACTATTGGTGGTCGTAACTTCTAAAATTAGGAATTACTTCTGAAAATTTTCACTAATCCGCTTCACCCTAAAGGTCACTGTGGGAGGCAAATCCAAAGTCCTAACGCTGGTTTTGGCATTTGCTGGATAGATTGCAGATGAAAGCCATAACCTCCTTGTTCCTCCATATGTGCTTACATATATGCTTACCTATTTTGTGCCCATAATTGCAAGATCCTTCCCTCTCACTTTGTTATGTGCTACCAGCATGACCACTGGAACGATTTGCTCTGGATTTCCTATTGCATTTCGCTGAAACTGTTCACAAGTTCAGAGCCTGACCTTAGCCAACACATTCAAAATAACTTCAATTATGGAGGCTACGTCCTCCAAAATGTACAAAATGTCTGCATTTTAAAACCACTATAGAATGTATGAGTACATTACTACCTACATTATTATCTGTTTAACTCTATAGATTAGTAATCGAAATATACAACTTGAAAATCTGAGACAATTATACAAGAGAAGCAATCCTTTGTAATAAATGAGAAAAAAATACCAAGTAGGATTTTCACCATTTGTTCACCTGAAAAGCAGGTTAAGGGGAATTTTTCCACTATTTTCAGAAGGTTGTATGCAGACCTATTAATCCTCTGACTCACAAGTCAGTAAAAGGTCAGTGGTCTTTTCATGTACACACGCTAACAATTATATTATAACAAAGTTAAAAGAAAATCCCCATTGGGGCAGGATAATAAAAACCGGAAAAGAAATGTGAGTAATAGGGGAAGAAGAAAAAATTTAAAGAAGCTAACTTTAAAATGCAACATTGTTTTTGATTATTAAAGCACAGGTGTTAAAAGAGGAAAAAATGTTAAAAAATAACCGGGATAATTTTTTATGCAAACACAGGAACTTTCTTACAAATCCCCCATCCCAACTTATTTCCCCTTTGTTTGCCATTACACTTACTATTAAACTTCCCACTAAAATAAATAATTGCTATGAAATCCTGTGTACTAAATCCCGTAGTTCTTGTTCAAGCAAAAATTCCCGCTGACTTAAGTGGAAATTGCATTTGCGCATGGCTTTGATCAAACTTATTTTGTATCCCAGATTGCTGTAAGTGGAGCACCAGAAAACTGTATCAAGCAGATGGAAATTTGAGTTTAAAAGCAGTCGTTCTATAACCTGCTCCTTCTAAAGCACTTCATATCTGGAGAGATACCCATGCTAACCAGCATTTTATTTACCCCAGTTAAAACATCTCTGAAGTTAGGAGTCTTCATATGTTTCCTTCTTTGCTGCTGTATGCAGTCGAGTAGAAAGGGATATAGGTTTAGAGAACATTTTACATTACATGTAGTTAATTTAGCCATACTTCTTATCAAGCTTACAGTGCCTAAACACTGGAGTCCTTAATGTAAGAAAAGTGCCAGTGGCTTCAGGAAAATTATGTGTGAGGTGTTTCTCTTTACCTTGAATTCTGACTGAAACTACAGCAATGTGTCACTATTGTTGGACTAGATCCAGCTTCAGCTTTCAGAACAGACTGAAGCGCCCTTCTTTTTAAAGACCCTAATGCTGTCTTACATTTCCTACCTAGAAAAGTCACAGTGGTACCTTCCACGTTAAAACAAGAAAAGCTGTATTATAAGAAACAGAAATATTTCTTAAGAGCTTTACATGAAAAAATTTACCCCTGGATTAAAAACTGTTGACTGAGTTCAACCGATATTTTGCTTTTGGCTTAAATATAGTCAACAGTTGACCTAGAAGCATTTGCTCCAGTTTCAAAAAGCTGAATCTAATGGTTTCTTACCTGTACACGGAACCTGTACAGTGCTATTGCATTAGTGGGTGGACACCAGATACAGTCATCAATAACAGCAGTAATTTGTTCCCTATTTTGAGGTAAATTATTCCCACATTCAAAAGATGTGACTACAGTAGCAGATAAAGGCAGAGAAAAATTAAGAAGTTCACATCTTCTCAGTAATCTGTGCAGAGTTTAAAAACTCTGCCTTGTGCCAAAGAGATATGCTGAACTATATGCACGCTACTAGGAAAAAGGCTGAGACATATATAAACTATGTAAGACTTTGCTCTTTCTGAGTGACTTCCATGTATCCGAAGGTCTATCTTTAGATCTTAGATGTTTCATAAATCAGAAAGAGGATGATTAATTACTGGCATTATCTTTTTCAAGAAAGATCATGAGCAGCTCTTTCCATCCTAAAACACAGTCTGAGTAACTAGCCATTGTCCCTTGTAACTCTAGTTATGGGGGCTCTCTGCTGCTGAAAGTGAGTTTAAATTCACATGGTTGTGAAAACTCTCATGTACCTTTCTCCTAAGCAATGTGCTTTTGTTAGCCCTTGTATTCTGGGCAATTTCCTGTTCATTTCATTATACCTTGTACACCCACACTTGGATGTGTGCTGTTCCTCACTACCTACAGTTTCTACCATCTACCGTGGAATTACAGCCAGTTCCCAAATCCTGAAGCATACTGTCCCACACACGCTGAGCCTCGCTGGTTGACGTGATAGCTTGAAGATTTCGCTTGCAACTCAGTGGGATGAAAGTCTCCATATAGTTGCACAATGACATCTTACTACCATGACATTCAATTGGGAAAAGATGCACACAGAGGAAACATTCACCTGGACGCTTGATACAACTAGCAGAGAACCCAAGAAAGTATCCAGTTTCTAAATACTTAAAATTAGGAGATTTACTACCATTCAGAGACTACTGCAACTCTGTTGTCACAGTAACAAGTAGCAGCAATACCATTGCTGAACCAAATCACATTTGCAGTCTCCCAGCATTGTATTCAACAGAATATATCTGAATGCTTTCCATTTGCTAGCACATGAAAGAATTATGTTAACTTAAATGAAAAGTAAGGACACCAGATTACACTCTCATCTCTTATTTAATATGAAAGCAACAAAGTGGGAAAATCATGAATACATCTTTTGAAATATAATACACAGCATATTCTCTAATGTTCTACTGCAATTCAAGGCAATTCAATCTTAATCAAACTTCAGAACTCTGGTCATTCATTTGCAAATGTTAAGGATTTTTTTTTTTTTAAAAAAATTAAAATCTGTGACTATTGATATAATTAAGAACTATTCAGCAGGTTGCTATGGGAAACTATTCTGCAGCTAAACGCAATACCTTTACAGAGATTTCAGCTACTTACTAGTTCATTGGAAGTAGAAGATAAGTATTATATTTAAGAATCTAGACGGATGGCCTTTTTAAGACAGGCAAAATATTTGTCCTCATTAAAAAACCCACAAACTTTAAAGTGTGTTCTGTCGTGGCTTTAAAGGGAAGGGAAGGGAAGGGAAGGGAAG